>CM076571.1:404282341-404326549 GCA_034641835.2 Pinus albicaulis | reverse complement strand
GGAAAAACCTGCATAACCCAGAATCTCTTCCCTCTCATGAATATACAAAATGCATCTCAAATAATTTCCAAATAAAACTTCAATGTCTGGTAATTTCACAATTATTATCATTTGCGGAAGCATTTAAACATATGGTTCAAAAACCACAAACCCAATAATCAATTCTCATACATTTAAGCCCACACCTCAAATGGCATTTAGAATCAAATCATACTCTCGCTATATGACTCTTTACTAACATTCATTTATGTAAAGGTTCTTCTTCAATTAATATGATGCACACTCTCTTTTCTAGCCATATGGGAATTCCATTCATATTCTCATAAAACCTTTAACCTTCATATGTAAGGTTTTTTTCATCTATGAAAACCTTTTCCATGATGTTTAACTTATGCAAACTTCTCCAATTTCAAGAGTGGAGCTTGGTCAATTTAAATCCCAAGGCATATAAATATTACACCGCAACCTATTACCCAAATGCCAAGTCTTTCAAAATAAACAAACCTTGAATTGTACATGCGCCCTTTAAAACTTCCATGTTTGATATTGATGATCAGAACTAATGCATTCAGGTCTTCATTTCCAACTATGGAAATTAATATAACACAGTGTTTGATCAAATGTCAACTAAAAGTGGCCACGTATTTACTTACCTATGCTTCATGTCAACTTAATGCGAATGCACACCTTCAAATCCTTTGACTGTTGAACAGTGATATGCACAGGACCTCCGCCAGCCATTCAATTTTAACGACCTCAGTCTCTTAAAAAGATCTGTCTTCGATTTATATTCAATGCAAAATTAGACCTTCTCACACGCTGGCCAACTCTGCAATCTATTTCTTCCAATAGTTCATTCAGTTTCTATTCAAACCATGTCTCGTCTCCATTGCTAAGTCGACTTACCTCAAAAATTCGGTTTCATTCACAGCTCCACCTGCAATTTTCTCTTAATACAAATTCTTCAACACTAATAAAAATCCATCCATATACAATAAAGCATGGAAATTGTTTACAATTCGATCTGGCACTTATAAACAGATTTTATTAACCAGAATATGCAATTTGAAAGTCTGCCCAATCGAATTTAATTCGATTGTACCCAACCAATCTGCAACGCTGTGTTGGGCTTTTAAAATGGATTCACAAAGTCTGCGCCTTCCATGTAATTACGACATGAGACTTCACTGCCCCACAATCCCTTCAGATCCAAACCCAAAACTAGCATATAAATCGATTTAACATTCTGGCAAACAGAGAGTTTCAGTCTCTATTAATTAAATCTTCGGTCTATTAACCCAGTTCACTGTATTATATGGGTTTCCAACTGTTATACCCAGATATCCAATATCTATTTTGAACTGAAAGCCGATCTCAGCGCTGGCCTTGAAAGCTTAATATTAATTATTTCAACATTGACTAATATTCGCAAACCTTTGTTCCTATGTGGGACTTACGCTTTCAATGTTTCCATTTTCAAATATTAAAATCGATCCATGCGCCAACCATTGTTATTCTAGTTCTGTGTTTAAGATGCGTTCTCAATTCATATATACATTTTCAATTCAACTCCCAATTATAGAAATTAAAAACACAATTTCTAATCAACCAATGTAGTTCTTAAAAACACACTTTTCATATTAACAATGAAAAATACTTACAAACTTTGTCTCTGGCTAGATATTCAACATTCATGGCCCTTCCAATTGCCCGGAGGCTTACAACCTTGGCTGTCCAAACCTGCTCTCAATCACTCTAATCTCACCTCTCTATTTTCCTTTCAGGCCTATCAATTTATACAAATTAAAAATGCACTAATTTGAGTTCAATCCCTTTAATATCTCAACAAATCCCCAAATCTCTCAACACCCCTAAAAGATAGATTATCCCTAAAACCTTGAAACTTATTCTAACTTAGGCTCCCTAATTATCTCTTAGATATCTCTCATCTAATTTCTCTCATGTTTTCCAGTTGTTTGGAAACATTTACAAATTCTCACAAATAATTAATTAAAAATATAATTAATCACTCAAAAATAATATTAATATTTACATGAATTTAATAATATCTCAAAAACATGAGACCCCTAGGTTCAATAAAAATACAAGGTATTTTTCCGAGCTAATGCTCCTGCATCAATTTCATAAGCACGCGGGAGAGATGATTTATTCTATAATGACCACCAAGTCCATGAGTGCACAGAAACTTCAAAACAATCTGGCAAATGTAAGAGATCAACTCAAATTGGAGAAAGCATCTTCCTATGCAAATGACACTAGAATCAAATCCTTGGAAGAGCTAGTGATTGAAGTAGGATATGATCCTCAAAATATAAAAGTTGCAGAGGAATTGATCAAAAATAAAAATGTAGACATTGTTTCACTTAAGAAACAATTAAAGTTTACCCCTATAGAGAATCCTCAAGCCAAGGAGGTCCTACAGGAAACCAATCAGAAATATGAGACGATGAGTCTCATTTTACAGTTAACATCTCAGATAAAAGAAATGGAAATTGAGATGGAAAATTTGATCCAGGAGAAAGAAGCCAACAAAGCATAGGAAGTTACTACCACTATCATCCCTGTAGTTACAACAACTGTACCTTATACTTTGGAAGAATCACTGGCTCCTAATGTTCCAATGGCCACAAAACGTCTAGTTACTTCATCCACAACTCCAGCCATAGAATCTTCAACAACAACAACACAACACTCAGATGAAGCAAGAAAACTATGAAAGGCTATGCAAGATATGTCTATTCAGACCAATGAGATAAATAGACTAAAATAACAACTAAAAAAACTTGAAGATGCTAAGAAACTTGCTCAAATAAATGCCAAGAATGAAGAAAAAAAATCCAACAGATTGAATGAGCAACTGAAAAAGATGGAAAAAGAACTAACTTTGAAGGAGCCAATGGCACATGTTAAGCAACAACTATGGTCCAATATCATTGAAGCAGTCAATGGTATTTGGTGATGCATACATGTGATATATGAGCAGAAAGACTTAGTGAAATCAGCAAGAGAAGTAATCTAGAAAACGAAAAAAGAGTTTGGCAAGAAAACTCAAGAAGCTCTAGAAATCATCAAGTTTCTTAATTAAAAAAATATACAAGAGCTAGAAGAGATTGGAAATAATGATAGAATAGAGATCATCCTAGAAGTTAGAAAGGTAATCTCTAAGAAGAATATGATGACACAGTTAGAGGAGAAGTGCCAGAACATGGAGATTTCTATCACAAGGTTCATGATTAAGTTTGATGTTCTAAGGAAAAAAGGCCATCCCAATCCTCTAGTGATTAAAGATAGATTAATGAAGTAGGATCATTATGATAACAAAATAAGAGAGTTTTCCAATGAACAAGTAAAGAATTCAGCCTTACAGGGAATCCCAACAGGGAAGGTGCTCTACAAACATGTTGAGAGTTTGTTTTACTTACAGCATGAAGTAAAACACTTATTTGTTAACAAACCAACATTCTCAAAGTATACTGAAGCTGATGAAAACTTCAAAAGGATGATGAAGATAAAACTGTCAGAGGCAGAATTCTAGGAAAAACTGATTGATTTGTTGTAAAATAAGATTTCAGTGAACACAGAGAAGTGAAATTAAAAAACAAAGCTTGTTGTTTTTACATCAACATTTACAGTTTTGCAGTAAAAGAGTATTAGATTAAGAGAATTAGATGAAAGTGTATGAGTTGAAATGTTAAAAGACAAAATCAGAGAAAAAATGAATCTGCCAGCATGAGAGACACCTTGTTGTCCAACTTCAGCCTTCATTGAACAACAAAGAGATAAAGTAGTGACTAAATCAAGACAACAAACCATTTATTTCAATAAAAAAGGGATAGCTAGCATTAGTTAGGAAGTTGTCACTATCTTCTTGCATGAAGATATTTCTTTTCTATAAATAATTCCTATGTTTATTCTAGGACATTTTGTATGAGTTTTTTTATAAATATTTCTCATTTAGAAGTATTGAGTGTGGAGAAACTGTTGAACATTTTTGTAGTTGTACTATTCTGAACCTAAGGGTTTTTTGTACCAATTTCAAGTCAGTAGTCTGGATTAAGGAAATAAAGAATCATATTACAGGATTGATGTGTTGGGCTACTACAGTGAAGTATTTTCACTTGTTACTTTGTCAATTTCTTATTTTTTCCATCAATACTTGAATGTGTTCTAAATATAAATTATAAATCAGGTATTGTTATTTCAGAATATGTTAAAAGCACTCTGTTTTGACTGATTATCATTTATATGTTTTCAACTGATATCTAGATTAGGGAACCCTTAATTGCTCCCTCATTTTGATTGACCTTTGTCTCTTCATTCATAATCCGGATTTAAGAACCCTTCGTTTCTCTTTTATCCCGATCAAAACCATTTCACCATCAGCCTTGAAGATTTGAAGTGAGTCAGCTATCCTTCCCTGTAAAAATTTCCTTTAGAACTTGATCTTGATCTGACTGCTTGACACATTGACTCCATTTTCCAGAAGGGATTGAGACCTATATCTATCCATCTAATTAATTAATTTCACCACCAAATAAAATCAAAACCGAAAATGAATTTCCCCTACATAACTAGCCTAAAATAAAATACAAAGAACAAAGATAAATCATATAGAGAGAGCCCTCTCTGAGCATTAGGAAGGCTAGATCTTAAGGCTTAAAAGTAGGGTTGTGGTTACCTCTAATATTATTTAACACAAAATAAAAAATCTCACAACTTTTAAGAATTATTGGAGTGATAACATACTCAATTTCTCTACTTATATCAAATTTAACGCGTAGATACTATGGTCTCAAACAATGGTTTGAGGCCCATAGTTTACCCCTAAAACCCTTTTACATCAAAGAGGAACTTTGACCTGCCCCAAAGCCCCTTCACCTATCTGCACAATGCACATATACAAAAATTGTACAAAGAGATATCCAAAAATGTACACCAGGGGACCCCACTCCAATAGGCCCCTAACACAAAGATGTGACTTGTCCCAAGTCACTGTGGTGTATGCTCTTTCATCTTGGCTTGGAGAATAGTCACAAGATTTGAGAGTGATCAGATTTGGATCAAGGACCTAAGTGATAGATCAAATTTCAAAGTGATATAAATTGTGTCTAACCTAAGTGACCAGATAGATCTTTTCTTGCTGATTTTGGTTCTGTCAATGGTTCGAAAAACTGACATCGTATGAAGAAGTTATCACGTTTTGAAAAGTCTAGTAAATTGCAAATTTCGACAGTTGACTAGGTTTGACTGGGAATTTGTACAATTAGAAAAAATAATATTCCAGGGAATATTCATTCCAGGCCAGTCGTATTTTGACAAATGACAAGGTATTATTATTTTTTTCTGAATAAGTCTACTCCTATTATTGATATAAAAAAATTTTACAAAGAGACCTCTGCCTCATGAGATTATGCGCAGTATTGCTGCAGATTGTCAAGAACACAGAAATTTCTCCCAACATGCTCCAAAACCAGACCCCCAACATTGTTCCAAACAAAAAGCCAAAAACAGAAGCTATAGCTCTGAACCAAGCAAGACTGAAAAGAGAAGGCCGCCCACGCAGGGGATAACGGCAGTTCCAAATAGAAGCATAATCCTGAGCATAACAATTTTGAAAACCAAAACATAAAAAACCAAATACTGACTAGCAATTACAAAACAGAAACCTGGGATTACAGTCATGTTCAGGATTCATGAGAATTGGAAGGCACTTCCTCCATAGTCTGGCACCCATAGTCATATGGTTCTTCCTCCATGGCTTGAGGGCTTTCTGTGCCAATCGAGCTGCCACACAGCTTATCATTTGGACCTGTATGAATGGTGAAGACAGGAATTTAGCTATGATGAAGATCCACACTCTGCTTGCAGTTAGGAGGAGGAGTAGGAAGCTGCTCGTTGGTAGGCATCTCCAAAGGCGCCGCAGAATTCTGACCACCCCCAGTGTCAGAATCAGCCTAGAAATCAAAAGTGATGTTGACTATGATGGAAGAATGAAAAATGGCACAGGGAAGACAGAATTTGGCGGAATGAGGCTAAGCTTCAGTGAAAAGGTGGCATCGAGCATGAGTGAACGCCCCCGACCCACGACTGCGGTCGCTCCTCGTGACAGGGAAGCGACCGAAGAAATACTCAGAGGACTGGGAAGACGAGCCCGAGGTGGAGGAAGAGGGCTGACGAGTAGCAAGCCCATGACTGGTGCCTCTTCTGCACCTCATTCTATGTCTGAGGCAAGGCATGATGCTGCAGGCAGACCAGGAGAGGCGAGGGTCAGCAGGACGGGAATTGCAATCAGAAGCCACAAAGAAATGCATAAAATCGCCAACAAGGAAGGCCGAGACCCGCTCAGAAGGAGGGTTGGACTTAGAATAGCAGAGGGCATGGTATGTGTTAAGAAAATCCATCGAGAGATCAGTGCTGCAGACAATATCACCCCTCCACCCAGTGCAGGGCTGAGAGCGAGGCGAAGCTGCAACCACCGAGCAAGGAAAACATGGAGGAGTTGCTTCAATGTATCTGGACTGGAGCGGCATGGTAGAAGTGCTAATTGGCATGCTTCGGATGAAGATCTGCATAATTGCAGCATTGAAGGTGTTTGCAGTGGAATTAATATCAACCCAAGCGCTGAACTGGATGACAGTGGAATGAGGCCACACGCCAACCTCAATGAGCCCACGCGCCCATGTACAACATCCGTCAGAAACCCGCATCCGGGAAGTGTAGATCTTGATGCACCAAATGTGTGCAGTCTTGTATGAGTTGGGCATCATCGGTATTGTGCAGGGGACTTGAGAAGATAGGAAGCTGTTGCTTGACACCATGATTAGCTAGACGATCAGCCACTCTGTTAGCAGTGCACCTGATATGTTTGAAGGAAATGGTTAGAGGAGTTCTGAGCCATTCTTCAAAAAGTTCAAGCCTGCTGAGGAGGCACCAACTGGAAGCAATTTTTACCGCTGGAGTTCCCGCTTGGATCCGGATAGCCGGTTCAATTAGAATTTGAGAGTCCCCCTCCACTTCGAGGGGGAAGATATTGTCTTTTTCAGCAAGACAAATGCCCTGCCATAAACCTTCAAGCTCAGCTGCATTGTTGGAGTCTCTGCCAAGCGAGCCATAGTAGATGTGCATGAGAGAAAAAACATTATTTCGAAATATACCACCAAAACCAGCAGGGCCAGGGTTGCCCTTGGCCACTCCATAAAAGTTCAATTTGAAAGATAGAGGCGGGGGAGGAGACCAAGAGAGGGGAGAGTCGTTTCGGAAGGAGGAGATGGCCGGGATCAAAGCAGAGGGGGAAAGGTTGAGATTCTAGCTCTCCAAGATTAGTCGTTCCACAGGGGTGGAGGGCATATCTGCATCTTGCCAAGTCTTAATAGACAATGTTTCTTGGAGGCTTTGTTTGAGGAGCAGCCATAGTTGATCAATAGGGGTACATTGATTTTTGAAAATCCTTTTATTGCGCTCCTTCCAAACAATCCAGTAGACAAACCCCAGGATGAGAGCCCAGAGAGAGTTGAGAAAGTTACTTTGGAAGGGCTGTAACGGCCAGTTATGAATGGTGTTAACTATGTCTCCCCTGCGTCTGCTGGTTCTTCTGTTACAAATGTATGTGCGATCCCAAATCTGTGAAGCTAATGGGCAAGTGTCCAGAAGATGCTGAATGGTTTCAGAGTGTAGAGTGAAATTGGGACATTGAGAAGGCCCAATGAAGCCGCGTTTTTGTAAGTTGTCCCAAGTGAGGAGTCTCTGTTTGCTGAGGAGCCATAAAAATGTGGAAATTTTAGGCCAGATTCTAGGTTGCCAAACGTGATTCCACAAGTTATCCTTTGGTGTCTGTCTGGGAAAGTATAGCAACTGGAAAGCTTCTTTCATAGTGAAATTTCCCTTGGGAGTGTAACCCCAACGCAGCTTATCCTTGTGATCGGAGACTTTTATCCTTCTGAGGGAGAGTTCTTGATCAATCTCCCCATAAGTTTCCTCCTGCCAGTCTTCCTGCCAAGTATCTGCAGAGTTCCATTGATGAAAGCCCTGTAAGGGTTGTTGCTTCCACAACTGGTGGACCTGCATTTGCTCAAAGTGCAGAAGCGTTTCCTGCCATTTTGGTTTGTGAAAGAGAGATGCAAGATTAGGGAGCTGCTACCAGGAATCCTCCCAGAATCTCGCAGTAGTGCCTGAGTGAATTTCCCAAAAACTGTGCTCTTGTATGAAAGCATGATGTTGCCTAGTTGCATTCCATATTAGCGAGCCGGGGACAGTATTGGTCATTCAAATGAGATCCTCCTGAGGTCTGCGAGGGGCATATTTAGAGTGCCAGAGATGGGCCCATAGAGAATGAGGTCTGGAAAACCAATGCCACCAAATGCAAGCTCCCATCATTTTATTTCTTTGTGAAGTCCGCCCGAAGACTTTGGGAGGCAGACTTCTGACCATTTGACAAGAGCCCATATTCGATTTTGACTGGAGGGGCTCCATAACAAGTTCCTTTGCAGATTGCGGATCTTTTTGAGAACCCATTTTGGGGCATCCAAAATGGAGAAAAGATAAAGAGGCATAGCTTGGAGAACAGATTTGATGAGGATGAGCCTGCTGGCGATGTTGAGTGAGCGGTAGGTCCAGGAAGAGAGCTTTGCCTCTAATTTATCCAGAAGAATTATCCAAGAGGAGTGTTTGATGGCATAATCAATGAGGGGAGCTCCAAGGTACTTGGAGGGAAGAACCACAGTCGTGAAACCCAAAATTCTTGCAATATTGTGTTGAGTGAAAAGCGGTGTATGGAAGAAAAAAATATGTGATTTCAAGGCATTTATGGTGGTTCCAGAAGCAGCTAAAAAGAGGTCCAACAGAGACTTGAAGGCTGTAGCTTCTTGGACAGAGGGATGACCAAATAGCATATTGTCATCCACGAAATATTGGTGGGAAATGGGGGGGCGATCATGCAAGGAAATGCCTTTGATAGAAGTGGAGGAGATAGCATGATGGATAAGACGGCTGAGACCCTCTACCATGAGGACGAATAGAAATGGGGATAAAGGGTCACCCTGACGAATGCCACGAAAGGATATAAAAGGCTTAGAAGGAGATCCATTGAGTAGGATGGAAAAACTGGGTGAAGATATGAGATTCATGATCCAACGAGTCCATGTAGCATTGAAACCAAAGGCCAAGAGCATTTGATTGATATATTTCCAGCTAAGTTTGTGCCTTTGAAAGGTCAAGCTTGAGAATCATACCTGGTTTCTTCAAAATATTTAGGGAATGTATCACTTCATGTGAGAGGATGATTCCGTCTAGGATTTGACATCCTTCCACATAGCCCATCTGCTTAGAAGATATAAGAAGTGGAAGAAGAGGCTTGAGCTTGTTAGCCACAACTTTTGAAATCAGTTTGTAGATAACATTGCAGAGCGCGATGGGTCAATATTTATCCGGAGTGCTGGATTCTTCTTCCTTGGGAATGAGAGCTATAAAGTTTGTGTTGAGAGTGGGAAGAAGCCAATGCATTGACCTAGATTCTTCCACAAGCTCCCAAACCTCAGATTTAATCAGTTCCGAGAAAGCATGAAAGAAATTTGCAGTGAACCCATCAGGGCCTGGCGCTTTCCCATCTTTGAGTTGTGCCATGGCTTCCTCCACTTCCTGAAGAGTGACTGGTCAGAGAAGCATTCTATTGTGCTCGTCAGTGATGATTTTTGGTATGTGTTGCGTGACTGAGTGTATGGCTTGGGTCCTGTCTCCAGGAGGTTCACTCAAAATATCCTGAAAGTATTCTTTGAATTCCTGCTCAATTTCTTCATGGACTTCAAGTCTGTCTCCCTGCCTCATGTTGACAAAAGTGATGTTATTGTGCATTCATCTTTGAATGGTAGACCTGTGAAAGAATTTAGTATTTTTCTCCCCATCCTTCAGCCATCTAATCTGTGATTTCTGTCGCCATAAGGTTTCCTCTTGTTTCCTTTTGTCTTCTAGTTTGGCGAGAAGAAATTTTTCCTGTTGGCCGTACTCATCTGAGCGACCCTCAGAAATGATGCTTTGCTGCAGAGTACTCATTTGCTGCTCCAGTTCTTTTTTATGTGAAAATATGTTGCCAAACTGTGTTCTATTCCAATCTTTGAGCGCTTTCTTGAGGTGCTTAAGCCTTTCTTGAAATTGATACATCTTGGCCCCAGCCGGTGGAATGAAGGAATGCCATACTTTGGAAACCACTTCTTTGAAGTTCTGGTGAGAGAACCAGAACGATTCAAAGTGGAAGGGTCCATTACCACTAGATTCCGAGTGCGTCCAGTGCAGCAAAAAAGGCCAGTGATCTGACCCTGCTTGAGGCAAGATGGAAGAGTGAAAGTCCCCGCCAAGGTGTATTGCATTATCAGTCATTAAGAATCGATCTAGCCTAGAGGCAATATGCTGAGGGCCTTTGCGCTTGTTAGTCCAAGTATAGATGCCGTTGGAGGGATGAAGATCCATAAGCAGATTACTGCGTATGAAATATTTGAAGCTGATGCTGTCCTCCTCCAATCTAGTGCGACCCCCAGTTTTTTCCTCCAACCCAGTAATCAGGTTGAAGTCGCCTCCGCATATCCAAAAGGGGAAACTCTGAACTGAGTTGATCTCAGTAAGAGTATCCAACAGATTCATTTTTTTTTGTGGTTCTTGAGGAAAATACACATTAGTGAGGTGGCCATGTGTGTTGGTCCCCACTATATGGAAAGTGGTTTGAATGAAATAATGAGAGGCATGAAAGTCATAGAGAGAGAGAACCTGTGGGTTCCATATGATGGCGAGGCCTCCTGATGCTCCTGAGGCATCCACGAAAACTGAGCGGGAGCCTAACCAGGATTTATTCAAGATATTTTCTAAAACTGTGTTGTCGCATTTTGTTTCTTGCAAGAAGACTATGGAGGGTTTGTCTTGCTGAATCAAGTTTTTTAGCGTTCTGTGTTTCGTTGGGCTGTTAAGCCCTCTTACATTCCATGAAATGAGCTTCATGAGGAACCATGGGAGAGAGTTTTGTAGAACTTGGTCAGCTTGGGAAACTGCCCGGATTCCACTAACAATTCTCCTATAATGATGGTCCTCTGCAGGTCTCTTTTGCACCCCCTTTTCTTTGATTCTTTCGTTATTTTTTTTCCATCCTAGGGGCTTCCGGCTTGTATGCCAAGGGAATTGCATTGTTGCACTTTGGATAAGACCACCTCTAGGCTGTCGATTTGTCGAGGGTGTATTGTGCTGTAGTCGCGCTGATGACAAGTTGTTTCCAAGCCCAAGATATCCAGATCTCCTAGATCTATGCTTTCTGGTTCTTCTTCCATAAGAGTCGGTTTGTCCTGATCTGCTTTATCCTGACCATGCAGGGTTTCTATGGCGGTAGTATTATCAATATCCATGAGAACGTTCTTTAGGGCTAGCTCTTTCTCGGTGATATCCACTGAGGTGGAGGCGACAGGGATGGTGTTTACTGGAGTAAGGGGGATAGCGGGGGTTTGAGGATCGGAGGGAAGGTGGGGAATATCGGAGATGGGAGCTTGAGAAAGGGGTTCCTCCCCAGGATCTTGCTCAGCTAGAGCCACAAAGCTGTTGCTCTGATTCGGTATCTTGGGAGCTTCTGAGGGAATAGGGATTTTCTTGGAATGCCTTCGTCAGTTGGAGATTTTTGAAAAACCATCAGCGCCCTTGCTCTGCTCAGAAGAGGGGGTTTTCTGGTGAAGATTCAGAGGAAAATCTCAGAATAGGTGACCGTGCTCATGAAATTTCCTGCAGCGGAAGGGGACGTGCTCGTAATCGATGGTTTGAATCCACTCGAAGTCGTCATAGAAAAGTCTTATAGATTCTGTGAGAGCTTTGGCCAAATGCATATACATGCATATCCTGGCGTAGGAGGTGTAACGCCGAAGTTTGGTCTCCTCCGCAACTTTAATGAACTCTCCCAGTCCATTTCCAATGTCTCTTAAGGTCTCTTCATCCCAATATTCCTGTGGTAAGGAATACATGCGAATCCAGACAGGTGCCTAGTTAAAATCCTCTTTATCTAGGTTGAACCTTTCTTTCCAATCACAGAGAAAAAGGCCAGCGGAGTTGAAGAAGTATGGGCCGCCCTAAAAAATATGAGTCTTGTCCTCCATACAATTGAAAATAGCAGTAAAGAAGCCTTTGGGGCCAAGTTGCAGAGTTACCTGTCCTTTCGGTTTCCACTTGGAGAGAATCCAACCATGTAGGGCTTTTTCAGTTGGCCAGAGGCCAATGAACTTGCCAATGAGGGCATGATCCTTCATAAACTGAATATGCCCATTGATACAGTGGCTAGGGAGATCTATTTTTATTCGTTCTGAAGCTTTTGGTATGCAGGTGGCAGAGGACGCTTTAGGTCGAGCAGTGGTGGCGATCTTCTCAGCATTTTTGTCGTTTGCAGTTGCAGTACCTGGTGCGGCAGCACCAGAGGCATCCTTGGCTGAATCATGAGCAGTGGCAGTCTGCATACTTGGGCCCGAGCTGTCGTGTTTGTCTGCATCTGCAAAATTTTTAGAAAAATGTGAGTTTGGAGGAGGGGGGGCCATGCCCACCCCTCCGGAGGTTGAATGCATGGGGAAAAATTCAGCAGAGGTAGCGAGGCTCCAGGCTTCAAGCTAGAGGGCGCGAAGGGGAGGAGGTTAGGGTGTGCGCATGAACCCTAGCAGAGACCATCCGAGGTAGACTATGATAATAAATGGAAAGGTATTATTATCTGCATGGCATTGTACGTATTGTTTTCAGCCAATGAGAGGCCATCAGGATGCCACGAGGCCCAGGATTGGTGTTGCAAATATTTGGTTTGGGTGCCCAAAGTCAACCCTACGACCTCTGACCATGTATACACATGCCTTAACCGTCTCCCCTGTGGTTTGGTTCTTAACATACATAGTTTGCACATTATAGTTAAGGTTTAAAGAAATCACATGTGGGGGAATGGAGGAGCCAGCCCCTCGGGCCATCCCCTCGGGCCAACCCCTCCCCATATGGCCTAATTCTATGAACCCAAGACTAAGCACCGGCACAAAAATGTTAACTGGAATCTGTGTTATGTGGTCACATGCGATGCTATCTCCAGAATTTTATCCGACGGTTTCAAATCACTCGACTTCAATGCGGGTTTTAGAAAAAGTTTACCACAGTTCAAGCCTTCAGTTATGCTGATAGTTAATGAAGACTGCAGGTTTATGGTGACATGTGCTCAACCGCCCATATTAAAATTTACAATTATGCTAGAAATTATTTTGGCCAAACATGCCTTTTGGAGTGGAGTCACCATTTTAAACACCAGCTAACTGAACTGCTCCAAAATTAGTGGAGTTGTTTTAGGGGTTATTGGACAAAAATGTTTATGCTCTATCTTGAGCAATATTTGACCATTCTCGGAGTGTGAATAGTCAATTTAGACTTTATTGGACATTCTTGACTCATTGGTGAGGGTTACATAGCCATTAGAGGACTTTTGAGCATGATTTGTCTTTAGAAAAATTCTAGGGTCCACGAGGAGCCAGCAACCTTTAGGGTAATTTAGAGGTCTAAAATGGGCCCCTTATGAGAAATGTACAACCAAAATAAAATTTATAAGAAATAATAGGATTCAAAATGATGATGTCAACCATGGGGGATGATTCACCATTTTTGGACTAGAAAAGTAAAAATATTAATAAATAATAAAATAATAAAACTACTTTTTCAATTTGTATTTTCAACTTATCTCCCTAAGTGTTTACTCAAATTTTGAGCGGGAGTACTCATTGGATGCAAAATTTAATTCCTCATCCAAGGAGTACCTTGTTGCATACTTTCGATGGACCCCGCTACATGAAAAATGAGAAATACATGAAAAAACGTGATCGCAATAATGTTTTTCATGTATTTCTCATTTTTCGTGTAGAAGGCTCCATTGAAAGAATGCAACATGGGTACTCCTTGGATGAGGAATCAAATTCTACATCCAATGAGTGTTTCTGATTGAAATTTGAGAAAACCTTTAGGGAGATAAGTTTAAAATACGAGTTGAAAATTTTGTTTTTTCTTTTTTTCCCTTTGAAATTTGATGATGTAATCAAATCTTATTTTATGGTTTCCACTATTATTTTATAATTTCCATAGGAGGCCCATTTTAGACCACAAAATTCCTCTAATGAATATGAGTCCTAGTTAGGGCAGCTAGAGGCCTTATTCAGGAAACCAATAGTCATTTTTGGATGTTTTAGACATTCTGGATCTATGGAGAGTTTTATAGAGCCAGTAGAGGACTTCTGAAGGCTGAGATTCTTCAGATAAGTTCCAAGGGGCACAAGGGCCACTAGGTGCCAACAGGAGAGTGAGGCCTATCCAGAGCAGCCAATATCCATTCCCAGAAAAAACGTAGTCTATTATGACTATTTTGAAACTTTTGAATCCATTGATGGTGTTTATAGAAGCTTTTTAAGAATTTTGAAGGCCGAGATGCTTCAGAGAAGTTTTCAGTGAACCCAGAGCCAAGGGGTGCCACTAGGTGTTGGAGGCGTAACCGGAGCAGTCGGAGGAAAATTTTAGTAATTGAATACTCTATTTTGACTCTTTTGGACATTCATAATCCAATGGAAGGATTTTTAGAGTCATTTGGAGACTTCTGAAGGTCGATAAGCCACAGGGAATTTTTGGGCAACCTAGGGCCAATAGTGGATGGAGTCCTTGATTGGGAAGCCAATGCTCATTTTGAGAAAATGATAAGTCTATTTTGGATGTATAATATGTGTTATATATAGTAGGTGAGGTTTCAGGGATATAAATGGATTTCTTAAGGAGTTAGTGCCATAGAGAAGCTCCGAGAAGCTTAAGGGTACCGACAGAAGAGGTCAATACTAATGGAACCTAGGTCTATCTTCATAGAGATAACAACCTTTATAGGGGTATGATGGTATTATAAAACCAATGGTATAGTATACATAACCATTGGAGTTGAGTAGTTAGTTGTAAAAGAAATTTTCCATCATAATCTCAAAGAGAAAAGTCAGTTGACAAAGGCTCAAGGAGATGTAACCCATGATATTCGGGTGAACTCATTTATTAAATTTGTTGTTATGTGTTGATTCTTATTTGCTTCACTTTATGGTTGATTTACATGCTTAATATCAACAAAAAAAAATGTGTAATTCCTCACACTTAAAGCATTAAAAAAATTTGAAACACATACACCTGAATCAAGAATTCAATTCCGCACAGTCAAGTATAAGCTAGATCTTAATTTGTTTAATTGAGTGGGAGGTGCTTGCAAAGAATAACACGTTATCCACCCACTTCAGATCAGGTGGTTGCTTGCTTAACAGAGCACTAGGTTGCTTGTTAGACTTGAAATATGTTTAACATTGCAAAGAATTTAACTGTTTGCAAATTGGCTGATGCTTACAAGTTTTAGTTTGCTAGAGGTGAACGGGAGCTATTCTTAGCTAAGTCCAAAAGAGGAAAATAAGGAAGAAGGCTGAAATAATTCTCCTTACCCAAAGGACCTCAAGGCAACCCTTTAAGCACAATTCCTCTTGAATATTGTTTGCAAGAGGTTGCTTGAAGAAGCAATACAAGCTGTAGGAAAGAGCTTGAATCTACAAGAATATTGTTAAGGAGACTTGTCAATTGTTTTTGTAGCTTTGTGAATTTTTGTTGAAGTTGTGTAGTTCATTTACATAATGATGAAAACTTCTTCATGTGAGGTTTAAATATCCTCTTTTACAAGACTCTTCGATGAACAAATCAAGAAATACTTCTACATCCTGAAGGATATGGTGCAAATTATGTACGAAGATGGAAGATAAAGCACTAGACTTCATGAGGAATTGGTTTCTATGAAGCAAGAGAAAGAAGGACTTCTTCAAAGTATTCATGAGATGGAGATACAGCTCCATCATGCCCAAGAGGCCTTAATCAAACACGTGCTTGAAGCAGAGGTAAATCACTCAAATTTGTCTTCAATTTCCTCTTCAGAAATATGTGTAGGTTCATTTGAAAAACGCACTAGAGGTATAGGGTCCAATTTGATGTTAAAAATAGGCTATAAAGGCAAGGGTCTAGGAAAACATGCACAAGGCCTGATTAATCCTATTTTGGATGAGAAACGACCTAAGAAGTTTGGTCTAGACTGTGTTCATTCTTATGGCGAAAAATATACAACCATGAAGGAATTTGAGACAAATCCAAAAAGAACTTTTGTTACAAGTTCTAAACCAAAAACATTTCAAGCTTGCTTTCAAGTTGATTGCCATTGTTTGAAGCTTATGTTTTAGAAAGATGTTTGTAGACGTGCAAGTTATGGTGAGAAAGAGAGTTCTAACATCTATCAAGACATGAACACTGATGTTGGTCTTCAAAAGGAAGCTGGAACCTCTTCAATTTCATCTCCTCAAGAAGGTAAAAAATATGGACATGTAAAGAAAAATTCGAGGTATCATTCTTCCCATAGTCAAGATGATTATGTTTTTTTAAGTATGGAAAATCTGCATGCAAGAATGGAAGAAAGAGTTGTTGTTCCTATTGTGGTTTGTGTAACCATGAAGTTTAAAAATACTGGAAGAGGATGAAGGCATACAGGAAACAATTAAGGCGATGGAAACATTCACAGAAGGTGCAAAAGACTTGCACACATTGCCAGAAGAAGGGACATTTAATTGCCCAATGTCGGACATTGCCTCCAACAAATCATCCCAAGAATTTGAAACAAGAGGATAAAAACTATGGAGAAACTGGAACCAAATATTCCATCATGTATGTGAGAACATATGTTTCACATGAAGAAAATTTTCAGCAGCAAAAAATTCCATGGAAGTGGCTTGGTAAGAAGTGGTTTGACTTCTTAATCCAGTAAGACATACATTCATTTGTACATATGCAAAGTTTAGTTATGTATGCATGTATTCTATCGAAAACTTACGTTTGTTTGAGACACCTTTGATCAATTATCAAGGACATGATGTTCAGCTACCTTCTATTGAAAATTTCTAGCCAGAAATTTTTGAATGAGTTTAGGGAAGATACAGTTCTTGACAAGAGGACAAGAGCATCCAAGAGGGGAAGTGTTGACTACCTTTGAGTTGGGGATCAAAAGAACTAAGCCAATTAAGGAAAAGGGTAAGGAGGCTAGAAATGTGATGGTGTTGTACTGTCATTTTACTAAACAGGTAATCAGTCTTTTCCGGTCCAAAAGATTCCTGATGGGGAGGAGTGATCAGATTTGGATCAAGGACCTAAGTGATAGCTAAAATTTACAAGTGTTCGAAAGTGTGTCAAACATGAGCTACTATATAAATTTCATCGTCCTAATTATGGTTCTGTGAACGGTTCGAAAAACCAACACCGTATGAATAAGTCATCGCATATTGAAAAGTTCAGTAAACTGCAAATTTTGACATTTGACAATGTTTGACTGGTAATTTGTACAATCAGCAAAAATAATATTCTAGGGAATATTCCTGTAATATGCCCCAGAATATTCCTTTCGGGCCAATCATATTTTGAAAAATGGCAAGGTATTATTTGTTGCACAGAATTGTATGTATTGTTTTCAGCTAATGAGAGGTCGCCACATGGCAGGCCTGGAGGCCGCCACGTGGCCTAAGATTTGTGTTGTAAAATTTTGGTTTGGGTCCCCAGAGTCAACCCCATGACCTTTGACCATGCATGCACATGCATTAACCATCTCCCTTATGGTTTGGTTCTTAACATACATAGTTTGGTGTTATAGTTAAGGTTTAAAGAAATCGCATGTGGGGGAACTAATGGGCCAGCCCCTCCCCATATGGCCTAATCCCATGAAACTAGGGCTAAGAATTGGTGCACAAATGTTAACCAACATCTGCATTATTTTGTCACATGCGATGCTATCTCCAGTATTTTATCCAACAGTTTTGGATAGCTCAACTTCAACGCAGGTTTTAAAAAAGCTTTACCATAGTTCAAGCCTTCAGTTACGCTGACAGTTAATGAAGCCTGTGGGTTTATGGTGACATGTGCCCAACACCCCTAACCAACCATATTAAAATTTATGGTTATCTTGGGGGTTTTTTAATCCAAACGCGCCTTTTGGAGCAGATTCACCATTTTAAACTCCAGCTAACTAAAGTGCTCCAAAGTTAGTGGAGTTGTTCTAAGGGTTACTGGACAAAATTGTTTATGCTCTATCTTGAGCAGGATTCGACCATTATGGGAGTGTGAATAGTCAAATGTGACTTTATTGGACATTCCAGACTCATTGGTGAGGGTTTTAGAGCCATCAGAGGACTTCTGAGCATGATTTTTCTTTAGAGATGTTTTAGGGGCCACCAGGGCCACTAGGAGCCAACAATAATATGAGGCCTAGCCAGGGCAGCTAGAGCCCTTATTCAGGAAACCAATAGCCATTTCTGGATGTTTTAGAAATTATGGATCTAATGGTGAGGTTTGAAGAGCTATTAGAGGAATTTTGAAGGCCAAAATGCTTTAGAGAAGTTCCAAGGGCCACTAGGGCCACCACGTGCCAGTAGGATAATGAGGCCTATCCAGAGCCGCCAATATCCATTCTCAGCAAACCAGTAGACTATTCTGACAATTTTGAACCTTATGAATCCATTGATGGATTTTTAAGAAGCTTTAAAATACTTTTGAAGGTTGAGATGCTTCAGAGAATGTTTTAGCGAACCTAGAGCCAGGGGGTGCCACCAGGTGTTGGAGGCGTAACCGGAGCAGCCAGAGGCCAATTTCAGTAAGTGAATAGTCTATTATGACTATTTTCGAAATTATGAATCCAATTTAAGGATTTTTAGAGTCATGTGGATACTTCTGATGGTCGAGAAGCCACAGGGAAGTTTTGGGCAGCCTAGGGCCAATAGTGGATGGAGGCCTAGATTGGGAAGCCAATGCTCATTTTGAGAAAATGATCAGTATATTTTGGATTTCTGATATGTGATGGAGAAATTAGGTGAGGTTTCAGGAATAGAAAATTATTTCGTAAATATTTAGTGCCACATAGAAGCTCAGGGAAGCTTAAAGGTGTCAACATAAGAGGTCAAGTCTAAGGGAACCTAGGTCTATCTTCAGAGAGATAACAACCATTCTAGGGGTATGATGGTATTCTAAGCCCAATGGTATAGTCCAAATAGCCATTGGAGTTGAGTAGATACTTGTAAAATAAATTTTCCATCATAATTCCAAAGAGCCAAGTTATTTGACAAAGGCTCAAGGAGATCTAGCCCACAATATTCAGGTGAACTCCTTTATTAAATTTGTTTTTATGTGTTGATGCTTATTTGTTGCACTTTATGGTTGTTGTACATGCTTAATATTAGCAAAAAAAAATGTGTAATTCCTCGCACTTAAAGCATTAAAAATTTTAAAAACACATACACCCAAATCAAGAATTCAATTCTAAACAGTCAAGTATAAGCTAGATCTTAATTTTTTTAACTGAGTGGGAGGTGCTTGAAAAGCATAACAAGTTATCCATCCATTTTAGATTAGAGAGGGAGCACCATTTCTAGAATCTGTGGAGCATCTCCCTATGCTTGAAGAACCAATTTTTTAGTGGTGAGCCCTTCAGTGGCTAGCTTGATACTTCTATGTGTTTTTTGAATGGCCTTCAATGTGTTATCCAAAGTCTGCGATAGTGGGGGAGCCTCCTCGGCCCATGGTTTCATTCTTGCCTCCAACATCTGCTCTTTGGACACATGTGCTCGATCTCAGTATGAATTACCTGGCCCTCTTATAGGCGGGCAAGGCACTTTGTAAGACCAAGGGTGGGTGTTGTCATTCTGATCTCAGCAAATGCTCTCTCCTTTATGTGCAAATCATTACACAACTGTTGTACGACAGGGTCATTCTGAACAGAAGTCCAGAAACCCATAGCCTTGTCCAAAATCTTGTCACACTATGTGACTGTGACATCAATACTATTGGTGGCCTGCTTCACTTTAGTAGCCCACTTGGCTCTGAATTCAGGTGGAGTTTGAGGCTGCAACTTCATTTACAGATCAACAATTTGGTGCTTAAAATCAGCATGGACTATTTGTACTTCAGCGTGTGAAGCCTTCAATGCGGCAACCAGTCCTTCCAATTTCTCATTTAGGGTAACTATGTCAAGGACTTCTGGTACTTCAGTTCACACTTGGTGGATCTTTTATTTGAGCGCGGCATGATCGGCTTTGGCTGCGCGGCAGACTTCCTCCATAGCTTGATATTTCTACTATGCTTCTCTGGCCTGTTACTTTGATTCTATAGTAGTTGTGTGAGAATGGGCCTCACCGAACTGAAGCTCATCTATGATCATACAGTGCATCATGTGTAGCTTACCTGTAGGAAAAATAGACAAGTTAATGTTAATGTCACTGCGAACTCAAAACTAAGTGTGTTGGTTGCGGTCTACATGCATGGTTGGCACGGGGATTTGAACAAGCTGAACATCCCTAGTTGCTAGTAAGGCTATGTCAAGCAGTTGTGCACTGGTCACATGCATGCTTGTCTATGTCTAGCTCGCTTGAGCGACGCTCTCCTAAATCAAGCTCGCTTGTACTTTTAATTCCTGGATACCAACATGTAAAAATTCAAGCGCAGTCTTATACTGCACTTCCATATTTGTCCATCTATCTTTTGTTGTAGAATTTACCTTGTTTGCAATTTCATTCAAGTCATCTTCGATCAACATTAGGACCTCCTCGCTAGTGTATTTAAATCATTTTCTTTTCTTCCTCAATCCGTGAGTGGCCTAAGATCCACGCTTTGTTCCTTTAGAAGTCTGTGCTTCCACATGCTCCTCAGTGTCTTTCGGCATAGTACTATTTTTCTTAGGTTTAGTGTATTTCTCTAGATCGATTGTTTTGCCAGTTGTTGTCAGCGTGGCTTCTTTATATGTCGTCTACTCAGTTGTCTTCTCTATTGTATTCTCTGGCTGGGTACTAGTACACAAGTTGGTTGGCATTTTAGGAATAGATGTTGATGCTTTGGGCTCCAACCATGCTGGAGACCACTCTACAGTGATGTGTATCAGAACGTCCTCCACGACTAGATATTGTAATTCATACCAAACTCCCTCCCCTACACCTTCCGTACGGATATGCATATTATGGAAAGTGGCCTTGAAATCTACTATCATCTTGTAATGGTCATATAGCATTGGAGATAGCCTTGGCTTAGACCTCACTGCCTGATAAAGTAAGGCATCAAATAATACCGAGAAGATATTATTCTCCATGACACACGTGGGGTCTGATGAATTCCAGAATGTATCGTATCGTACAGCCTCACACATTTGTGGCTCTATCTCAGGAAAATGTGTTTCGTCTAGGCTATTCCACTCAATTAAGGTGATAAAAAATAGTAGCCAAGCATAATAGAAATTCTTTCCATCTTCCTATGCTTTGCTCGCATTCTCCAAAAATTCCTTTCATAAATAATGTCACCAATTGTAGATTACGCCGTTTTCGCACCATCTTGCGAGAGAAATTACCTGCATGGGCACCTCCTTCGGTCTAAATTTGTGCATCATCTTCCAGGACAACATGGTCATTCAAACTTCATAGTAGGATCGTTTATCTCGCTTACAACAAATCCTCTGCTCTTGCGTGAGACTTGGTGTTTGGCTTTGATCTTTTTTGCGACCGCATTTTCTTGCGCTTTTCCTCCAAAATAAGCCATTAGATCTGCGCCTTGATTAGGTAGGCCAGTGATCATATCGATCAATGAAACATCAATAGGAATGAACTCTCCCAACTATAGTGCATCATCATGCACGAGCGTGATCAATTGATGAACACATATATCATTTATCGAGCTGCGCCCGAAGTGAGGGATTTCCAATAAATTCAATAGGCCTGCCTTGTGTAGATCCAACACCCATCTCTTCGGCTCTAAGTGCACAATTCCTCCTTCATACTGGACATGGTCTAAGTAGAGCTCTGGGACAAGTTCAAGAAATTTATCAATGTCTGTGATGTCCCAATCCTCCATTCTTAGCTGCGTCACTTTTTCAAACATGTCACCTTCTACTGGGAAATTTTCAGGAATTAAGGGCATAATGATACTTGATTGCACCTTGTTGAGGTCTTTGGGAACTCTTACTGACACTTTGTGTGGCGTGACATAGGTCGGAAACCATGAGAATGGGTCCACTTCAATGACATCCTATGATCTGAATGGAGGATCATTAGTAAATGCTATGCTAAGTACCTCTTTAAGATTTTAAACATGCTTGCTTGTTATGTGCATAGATTTGAGTTGAGAAACAGATTACTTCAATTGTTCCTTTTATGTTTTCTTTCAATGGTGTAATTCCATGACAAATTTTTAAAGCATGAAATCATCAAACGCTTGAAAATAAATATGCGTCAAACCACAAGACAAAGCCAATGATGAAGGAGTTCACCCGTCCTAGGCTACATCTCCTACCTCGTCAACATGACTAGAACTCTCTTATATTCAGTGTAAAAATTACATATCATATTTTTGCCAATAACATGTAACTATTACCCCTTCAAGGTAATTTTCTTCCACAAAGAACTCTCACAATATCAACAACACAACATATCTCCTACAAAGATGACATTCTTTTACCGGTGAGAGAAAGAAGCCCCTCACATACACCCTTCAATTCCACACCGAAAATACAATAATCAAATTCATGAATAAATAAGTAAAACCAGAGTTGAACCATGCTGGTTACAACTATTGCAAAAAAAAATTCTGAAATTGGGAAAACTCCTACAAGGTCTCCTCCATGCTCAACAACTTCCAAAACTGCTTCAAACATCTGATTGATCCATACACCTTACTTTTCAAACCTTCAATATGACCCTGAATATGTGCTCAAATCAGTAAATATAGGTTACCAATGGATTCAAAGAATCCTAAAACCCCTAAGTAGCCTCTTCTTGCTCTTCGATTGGTCTTCAGGTGAAGCAGATATGGCCTCTTCTTTTGGTGGTCGTGGGCATATTTAATCTTCAGGCGGGAAAACTCCCTTCTAGAAGTTCTCTTCTACCTATGAAACCTACACCAATGAGTCAACAGTTCTTGAAAATAGCTACCTAGCCTCTTCCTGCGCTCAATTTGGTCAAAAGCTGCCCAAGTTATGACTTCTTCAAGTTTCACCTAGGAAACCTCCGCTAAATTTGGTAAAATAGAGTTAAATGGGGTTAAACTGGCACTTTCCACAAATTTGGAGGTCCGCCAAATAGAATTTCATTACGTTTAAGTGGTATTTAACGCATTAATTAAGCATGTTTAATGCACTAACTCCACACTTAATTAAATCCCCATTAAGGCTTTGGATTAGCGCTAATGAAGTGATTATGGGTTAATAAATCTGGGTTTTAAGTTTTAAATCCCACTCTTAAGTCAGAGCTCTTCCAACGGTCATAACATGTGGTCCTATGGACTGGCGCCTAGCCCCCACTTACCCTTTTCATAGCCCGTTACACTCAATAAAAAAAAGTCGAAGTCCATATGGGGTAAGAACTTCTCGTGTGGCATGTTGGTATGCGATTTTCATGTTGTGGGGGAGGTCTTGGGGTCGAACCTGACCTCTTCCTATCCTCCGATATATATAAATTTTGCACCAACATATAATCCAACATGGGGGGCACATGGTGGCCTCCGAGCTTGCCACTTGTCGTCAATTGATTTTCCCAATTTCCATCCAATCAAATTGCAACAAATCACCAACTTCATCAGCCAATCCTGAAATGACGCTTGTAAGAAGCTCATAGGACCAAATGGACGAATTTTCCAAGGAATATTCCTTGGAATATTCTTTTTGCTGACTGGGTTTCTTAGTCATCATCTTGTCAATTCTGCAAAAAGATTAACTGTTTGTAAAAATAGACAACAAGCTCTAACTTTCACATACAGAGTCGATTTTTGATGAAATGAAGTGTGCCGGAATCAGGGAAAAAATACTTATCCAGTCATTCAGGTTTCGAACGATTCTAAGAAATTTTGTTTTTGAGCTTAAATTTGAGCCTTTGATCATATCTCCCCACTAAAACACTTTTGGTCTCCAAAAGTTCTGTTTCATATGTTTAGAAATTGAAGGTACAATTCCTTAATTCTTCTAAACTCAACCCAAGAGAAGATTGAAGTGCCCCAATGACTCGTTTTCATGTTAAACTTGAACTGTAACTTGACCAAAGGTTTGAAGTTGGTTGTTCTTCTTGACTTGTCCATGTTGCTATGACCATGCATAACAACATCCTTCCCAAGAATAATTTAATGGTGTTTATATGCAAAAATCCTTACTGAGGTTTAAATCTAAAATACTTTGACATAAACCAGTAAAAGTTTCACATGGCGAATACTTGTATAAATTGAGTGTTGAACACATTTTTACATACAAAATATGCTGCCACTACTCATACAACAATTTTCAAAAATGATTTTTGACATAATCAAACATAAATTCATTTTACAACATGGAGAAACTTGAAACCCAAATTTTCCATTTCAATTGACTAACAACCAAGCCAAACTAGCATAAACATGCTAAAGAAAACAATGTTGCATGTAAGTGATTTATTCATGAATGATCACTTTTATGAATTACCCAATATGGGGATATGTAACTAGTGCAAACAAAGACTCAAAATCTTCAACTGGACAAATAGACCGAACAATTCTTACCCAACATGGTAATTGAACCCTCTATTTGAAATTTTCCTTCTTTTGAATTTGCTTCATGGATGGTCGCACCTGGCGCCACTTTTTATTTTTTCACTGTCTTTCGGTGCTTGCGTGACTTTCTTGCCCTTACCAGGATGAAGTTTTGGAAAACATTTCCAACACCTCTCGATCCAATGCCCACTGATATTGTAGTGAGTGAAAGAGTTCCTTTGAGCTCTTCTTAGCTCACATGCCTTTTTCTTTGATTGAGTTTTCCTCTTCTCGTTCTCAATCTCAAGAAACATAAACATATTCTTGATGACGAATTTTCTTTTGTCGCACTCATCTACAAAATGATTAGAAGAAATTATAAAAGTGCATGGAGACATTCTCCTCAACATTTCACTCAAATCATAAGGTTGTTTTCCTTTAGGAGAAGCATTTAAATGAACAGGACGAGTATACCTTTTCTTGGCATCCTTTGGTTTATGCTTCCTAGATGATGAACTTGCATGACAAGAAGAAATTGAATCAAATTATTCTTAAAATTTTTCATCTCTCTCTGAAGATACCTTCGAGTCTCTCTTGTATTTGGAGAACCAAGAAGGTACTAGTTTCGGATGCAAAGCCCAACACCTTGCCTTCTCATGTCCTCTTTTGTGATAGAAGGGACATGATACAAAATAGCTATCATTAGAAGACCATTCTTCTGGTGTAGCATAATCCAAGCCTTTATACTTAGGTCTCTCTTTTACCTCTATTAGGTTCTATATGCCTTGTTGATTCACACCAAGACCTAAGCCTTCCTTGTAACCCATCTTTTCCAAGAGCTTAGACCCAATGCCTCTGTTGTGTCTTTCAAAGGCTGCATACAAATTTACATTAACAGGTGCATGTAAATAAGGAGCATATGCATGCTCACCATTTGTCTCATCTCTTGATAGAGCACAAATATGGTTTCATACTCCTTTATGATTCTGAAGGTGTCCTCTTTATCAGGTGATAATGTCCAAGAGGGAAAAAATGATCAAAATTGGAACTACTCAGAATTGGTTGCAAACTAAACGAATGGATAGGCCTCGTCATTGTGATTCTGGCACCATGAATGAGACCCAAATTTGATGTCGTATGAGGAAGACATTAAAGTTTTAAAACGCCCAATAACCTTCAAAACAGGACCTTTTAACTCAAAAAAAAGTTTCCATCTTCAGAAAACAAATTTGGCAAAATTTCATTTTTTTAAAGGTAATTTGGTGGCCTATCAGAGGGTGCCATGTGCCCTGCTCAGAAGTTTCCATGTGGCCCCAGGCCAAAGGGTTTATGACTATTTTAAAAAATTTGATGTTATGGGCAGCCCGACCCAAGCTGAACTGTCGAGCACGATCCGACCCGAACTTTCACGGGTCACTCTGAACGTAATCTCGTGCACGCAAATGGGTCATTTGGGTAGAGGTTGGCCTGAACTGCAAGCGGATGGGTCAACAGTCGGGTCGACCCAGTTGGCATTGAATGGAGGTTGAGCGGGTTTTGGATAGCCCTTAGGGCTTAAGGCTGCGAGTCTTGTGACCTCATGGCTAACACTTCAGCGGTTCCACAACCGATAATGTTGGTAGTTAAGATGGTACATGTGGCAAGCATAGTTACAAATAATGTGGCATTAAACTTAACCACTAGAAACTCGGCGGTTCCGGTGGAGGTCATATGTGACCTGCCCACTTAAAATTTAATGCCAACCACCAATGGTTCCACCAAATTTAGGCACAGTCAACCTAATCCAGTGGAGTTGGCCAAAATGGCAGTGTTAACTGGCATTAGCCCAAATTTGGAGGAGGTTTTCTAGTGCCACTGGGCAAAATATTGTTTTTGCCATAAATTCTGGAATATTGAACCTTTTTGGACAAAATCTTAGTAAATTTTGACTATTTTGAGTATTCTAGAGCCACTGGAATAGGTTTTAGAGCCAAAAGAGTTGTCTTTCATTCATTTTTACTTCAGGGAAGCTTGGAGAGCCATCAGGGCCATGAGGAAAACAGAGGTGCATTGGGCTACGCTTCACTGTTATAGGTGAAATAAAAGCCATACTTAGCTTATTTCTGTCTTGTGAATTCATTTCCACAGCTGTTTTAGCCTGTTTAGGCTTATTTTTTACTGTAAAACCAATTTTAGCATCATAATATATCAAGGACATGCCCATTGGGAGCCTTGGACCCGGAAGATGTAGCCCACGAGGGGCGAACTACCTCATCATGTTGCTGTTTGTTTATGGTGAAGTTATTTTGCTGTGTATTTCAGATTCAAGTTGTTAAATAATAAATTTAAGTAACATTTAATCGTACTTAAACTCATAAACAGTTACTAAGAACACTTTGTTTTACTTTCAAGACCTTACAAACACTTTTCACACTTAATTTAATGTAAATGAATACTTTGAACAACAATAAAAATACTTTCATTTTGAGATAAAATGGTATCAGACCTAAGGATTTGAGCCTTAGGAGCTAGAGTTTTACTCACCATTTGTTTTGTGCAAAGACATAGTTGATTGTTTGCAAGTTTTGATGCTTACTAGGCTTAAACTCAAGAGAGGTGAAGGACACTTGGTTGGTGCACAAAGTAATCCACAACCAAGAACGGTCAGGGAGCCACCTCCAAGAGCCATAGAGGAAACTTCAAGCATGTCTTTAAGAGAGGGAGAATCTCCTAAAGATATGGATCCCAAGGAAGAAGAATGGGTATTCCGGAAAGCTTTCTTGGATATGACTGAGATGGTGAGGATACTCTACCAAGAAAGGAATGATAGGCCTGTTGGAGAAGGGTCTAAAAACCAGAAATAAGGACAGGGTTTTGTTGAAGCCTCAAAAATTTCTGCTTCAAACATTGGGGGATAACCACTCGGTCGGGACCTTAGGACAACTCCTTTTCTGTTTGGTGTGGTGGCTCTGATTGGATTGATAGGACTAGTTTCCTAGTAATTTAAATGGGTTGGTAATGGAATGATTGGATGAAGGGAAAATGGGACTAAATGACTAAAATAAAACTATCTAAACTAATTTAAAAATGATAAAATAATTCTAAAACTAACCCAAGTATCAAATGTGAATACAACTTTAAATTGTTTCAATTAACCAATAACCATGAAAATATATTATAACTTAATTGAAATATGCAGTAGCAAATAAAGATAACTCTGTTTAAGAAATTAAATAGAGTTATAATAATATATTTCATTCATCATTATATATCATTTGCATATACTATAAAAAATAAATATTTTTATACACTCAGAAACGATATGTATAAATAAATATTGTAAAACGAGTATACATAAACGATAGCAATTTAAAAGAGAATATCACATAACATAAGAAAACTAGCAGTGAATAGATAGAAATACCATATCCATCTTGATACTTTCCAATGCAATCCGATATCCAAATCCAACAACTTCAATGTAAAACAGACTCCAAGATACATAAATGCAATTCTTAAAGGAGATTTCGCACAGAATCACTAGATGTGATCCTTTATAAAAATATAAGAGTCAATGGAGTATAGAAATTTAATCTCCAAGTCAAAATATTACAAATTCAATACCCCTTTATAAATTCATAAAAGGGGTTTAAATAGGTACTTAACAAAACAAAATAACTAAAACTATTCCTACAATCTATCTAAATAAAAAATCTAGAAACAGAAATGCGGTCTTGAGGTGAACCGATTCATTGATTATCTGTTGCGTTTGATGTGCCCAGATGGCAGATTTTGAGCATTTCCTTCACTTCTTCTGGATGACTAAGCTTTGAGTGCAACTGCCTTGTATATGTGGCATCAGAGAATTCAGGAATGATGCAATCAATAGCATTTGAAAGAAATTTTATTGTTGTTTGCTGACTCTGAGGCTTGATAAGGTAAGTCCACATTGTATCTCATGATATTTCTTGCAATTGGCCAATTTGCTGAATTTTATTGATTATTTCTTATTTCCGTCTGTAATTAGTTTCATCATGAACAAAATTGTTGAGAGCATATTCACCACATTTAAAAGGAAAAGTAGGCCACATAAGCTTCTTGTTGTTCTTCAAAGTCCTAGACATGCCTTCTACTATCAGCTGATACGAAATTTCTTGTGCTAACAGTTTTTCTGGAACATACAAAGGAATAATGTGTGGTTCTACAATTCTTCCAAAAACTATGATATATGTGAACTTTTCCTCTCCGAACCAATCTCCAATTGAGTACAAATCAACTCTAGATTTCTCGGAAAGCCTGGGAGGGAATTGGCGAAAAATAGTTTGATAAATCGGGATAAGAAAACTATGACAGACTCTGTAAACATGGCTTTTGAAATGCCCCTTCCCCAAGGAATTGCGATATATATGAATAGGAATAGGATCTTTAGGGGTCCATTTCCATCCTAATATGGGGAATTCAGAATTGAAACAAAGGGCATCCAGGATATAAACACAAAAATAAAAAGGAGTGGTATTTCTTGAATTTATGTCTTTCCTATACTCAAGAATTCTGTTGGCTATCTTATCAGAAAGAATGACAGCCCAGTCCATTATCTCGGAACTAACAGAAGAATGTATTAATGGCACCATTTGTATAGAAAACCTAGCTGAGTTATCATTCCCAAACAAACTGCACATCATTGTTGTGGCATAATAGTACAGAGGCAAAAGAGACTCCACAAAGTACATACCTGATGCCTCGTGTCTATGATTTTCAAGAACCTTTCTCCATTCTTTAATTGGTTCTAATTGATTTTCATGATTCACAGCAAATTCCTTGATGAAGTATTTGTTATAGATTTTATGTGGGTATGGAAGGTGGTACATTGCTTTAATGTCCTCTGGTTTGAATGACCCGAATATTGCTCCAGAAGCTGAAACAAAGGTTCTATTTTGGATAGCCACATTATCAATTACCCACCGAATAACATCATACGATGGAAAAATGTTTGCCCGAGCTGCAATTCGGTGCAGAAATGAGTTCGCTAATGCACTAAGAAGATTCTCAGAATCAGATTTCGAATCGTCTTCATCAAGAACTGTAGCATTAGCTTCAACAACGTTAGGGTTTTCCTTTTCAAGCAAGTTATATACATTTTCCCATGTCATTTTACCAAGTCCCTGGCATGAGGTATCTGTAACCAGCTTAAGCTTTGCTGGTTTATCTTTAGGCGGCATGGTAAACATACGAGCTTTTGCAGCGATGGCGGCTTTTGATTTCCTGGATCTTTTCAACATTTCGGTATCAGGCAATGTTTCCCTCGTTCTGCGAATGAAATAATTGGACGTTCTATTGTTCTGCAACAAATAAAGGCTTTCAGTTGAGGTGAAAACGCAATAATGAAAACAGCTATACAAAAGGATTTATTCGTTGATTTGCATTTATTATCTTCGTGGTTAAAACTTAAATTCCTTCTAGGGAGTCACACTCATGCATTCAAAACAAAATAAATTGTTATTATTTGTTTGATTTTTCAATTAATGGTAAACGTACAATTAGAGATCGACATATTTTGAAATAAGTGTAAAAATATTACCTTCTAAATCCTTGGGATGCGATGAATAATTAATATATGAATATTAAGATGTATTTGCATTGTGAATCTTCAAATGTAAATGAAATAACATAATATGATTTATGCCGAATTCCGATTGTGAAGATCGCATCGGGGATTTTCGAATGGGATGAATCGTTAAAGAGTTTCTCCGATAATCCAATTGTGATGAGGTGGGGTCCACCGCATCTGAGTCTTTCAATCAAATGAATACAATGTTTAATTCTTCGAAATGCGATTCCGATGAATCACAACGCATTGGAAGTATGAAAAACAAATATAACATTTTAAAGCTTATCCTATTTGCGATTCTGATTGAGTTCCATCGCATCGGAGTTTTACAAAGTGAAAATTGAACTTAAAGATTTCTCCGATTTTCCGATTTGTGATTATTGTACACATCAAATATAAAAACTTTATATAATATTTTGATATGATAAAAGCTTTATATCTCATCGGATCGGAAAGTTTTTTTAAGGTTGTATCTTTTTATACACACTTGTAAATAAAAATATGCAATATGTCCTTTTATCAATGAACCTCTTATTCCTAATAAAAATGATCGGATTATTTGTAAATCTTTTATTTCTATCTAGAAAGAAAGATAAAAAGGGGACCTATTTCTAAATGAAATTTATTCTAAAAATTTATAAATGGGGAGGGTTGTTGTACAGTACAATAATTGGCAATTCACTGGAAGAAACAGTTATCTCTGAAAAAATAAAATGAACACTATATTTCTCGTAAGTAAAAATTTCTAAAGATAATGAAAACTATCTTAGGATAATTCAAATAAAATCTAACTATGAAAAAGAAATAAAAATCACTTACAATTTCTTTCTAATTCCTCAAAGATAAAAACATTTTTGGGTTATCTCAAGCTTTGATTGGTTGATAATAATAAAGTAAGTGGATTTTTTCAAGTTTAGCTTTTGTAATATACTCTATTGTCATATGCATTGCCTCTACTGCCAACAAACGTTCATAGTCTCGACAGGGTTACCTTTTAACCATCAGCCATTCATTATCCCATCCAACTAATATTATGACTCTTTAAAAATAAATTCATGAGACATATTATCTCATGTTTTTTGTCTTTTATTTTTATTTTTTAATTTAAGAGCCATTGTTCTGGTTTGGTAGCCAGTTAGTAACAATGTCATTCACTAGTTGTAATTAAACTGAACAAGGTGGCTCATGATGAGACCCCTTGTCTTACTTTTATAAGTCATTACCCTGTTTTGGTATGCAGTATTAGTAATGTCAGTTTTATTACTTCTTATGATCATGGTAAGTAGACTCGTGATGAGACCTCTTATCTCCTAAATTTTGTCATATAATTTCTTAGAATTACATTATAAATAATCACAACCAAAATGGATGGGGTGAAATAGTTGCATCCTTAAGAATAAATGGATGACAATTTTCATAGTTTTTTGTTTGCTAAAGCTTGAAAAAGTCTTTACTTTTTAAGGATAACCTTTCTCTGCTTAATAAACTTATAATGATTTACATTTTCCTCAAAGTTTCAAAAGATCATGCAAATGTTTTGAGCAAATTTTCAAAGTTTAACATTTTATTTTAAACTATCCAAAATTGTAATCATTTCCCTAAAGATTCTCATTTACATGAAATAAGTATTTATAACATTCTTTCCAAGACAATTTTCTAATAGTAAAAATTCAGTCAAAGACTATTAACAACCTTTATTTACAGAAATAAATAAAAATTGTAGAAAGGAATATGTACAAGTAAGAAGGGGTTACCTCCTTATGAAAAGAATTTGTTTAAGACAAGCCCATTTACAGGAAGAGATTCTCTCTTTCCTGTTAAATCTTGGAGTATGAATGTATATGAGCCTATCTTTTCAGCAATCTGAAATGGCCCAAGCCACATTTTCTAAAATTTGGTATGCTTACCTTTTTCTTCATGTGATTTATCCAATTTCAGAACAAGATCACCAATTGACAAATTTTTTGAGCCGGTGGAACTTGAATCAAAAGGGGATTTTACAAGTTGTTGAAGGTTTTCATGAATATATTTTGATTTTTCTCTATCTTCTTCTAATTTGAGGATTTGATCAAATCTCAACTGCATGGATGAGGAAGTATTTTCTTCAATGAATTGCACTAGGGCTAATGATGGAAGAGCTAGATTTGATGGTATCACAGCTTCTTTACCATAAACTAAATTGAAAGGTGAAGTTCCTATAGAAGCTTTAAGAGTAATACGATCAGCCCACAATGCAAATATTAAAGACTTGTGCCAATTATTTTGATTTTGATCAATGGTCCTTTTAATGATTTTGATGAGATTTTTGTTAGTGGATTCAACTAAACCATTACCTTGTCGATAATAATTTGCTGAATATTTCAATTTAAAACCTCCTTTAATTGCAAATTCCATTATACTATTACCAGAAAAATAAGATGCATTGTCGAAGACCAAAGCGTTAGGTACACCAAACTTGGTAGTGATGAATTGATTGATGAAATCAATAATTTCATCAGAGTTGGCTACCTTTAGAGGAATTTCTTCTACCCACTTTGTGAAGTAATATGTTGCTGTGAGGATGTATTTGTGCTGTTTGGAAGAATTAGTTACTATCTCACCAATAATATCACGCCCCCATTGCTCAAATGGTTGCTCAATGCTTACTAGTTGCAAAGGAAAAGCTGGTTTCCTTTGTCTTCCACTAGCAGTTTGGAAAATCTTTCACTTCCTCACATAATCATGTGTATCTTTGAAAAGGGTAGACCAATAATATCCAGCATGGATGATTTTGTGAGCTGTGGTATTACCTCCAAAATGACCTCCTGCTGGTCCATCATGTAATTCCTGCAATACCTTTTTTGCTTCAGTTTTTTCAAGACATCTTAATAGGATTGAATCATAATTCTTTCTGAATAACACATCATCAATGATTTCATATTTAGTAGCCTTAAATCTTAAAGCACGTTTATTCTTAAAGCTGAGATTAGGAAGAGCATACCCATTTTTCAAGTAAAATATCAGATCAGCATACTGAGATTCAGAATCTGTAACACTTATCTGACTTACTTGAACAACATTTTTCTGGAACTTGATTTTCTGATATGTTATGAGCTCCTGCTAATAATCTGCAAAAACCTTGACCTCTAACAATCTTTGTTGGTTTAATATCAATATCATATTCTTGTAAAGCTGTTACCCAATTAGCCCTTTTTTCTCCTACTTCTCTTTGAATTAGTAATTGTCTTACTGTAGAGAATGGGACAATAACTTTTTTGTGTGTTTTTAAGAGAAAATTCCTAAAATTTTTGATTGACTTAAATACAGCGAAGGCTTGTTTTTCTACATCGGAATAATTCAGCTCAGCTCCTTGCATATTCGAGCTGAAGAATGAAATCGGTGCTTCAATTTGTTGATCATTGAGCTGTGTTAAAACAATAGCATAGGATGTTTCGGTTGCCAAAGTGTATAGAATAAATTTTTTTGAAAAATTGGGAGTATTCAATGCAGGTGCATCAATGATTGCCTTCTTGATCGCATCAAAGGCTTCTTTTTCTTTATATCCCCATTTGAATACTGAATTTTTCTTAATCATATTCTGTATTGGTAAAACAATTTGAGAAAAATCTCGAATGAATCTTTTTACAAAATTAATCTGTCCTAAAAATGATTGCATGGAATTTTTATTATGAGGTAAAGAAATATCAGAAATTTCTTTAACTCTATCAGGATCAATATATATACCATCTTTTGATACAACAAACGCTAAGATTTTTCCTTCATCGAGAGCAAAGAAATATTTCTTTAGGTTTAAAGAAATACCAAACCTTCTACATCTTTCAAATATTTGTTTAAGATCATGTAAATGATTGGATATCTTCTTTGAATAAACTGTTATGTCATCAAGATAAATGACAACTGATCTATTAATTAGACCTTTAAATGCTATGTCCATGGCTCTCTGGAAAGTAGCTCGTGCATTTACTAAACCAAAAGGCATTTTCTGGTAAGCATACGTTCCCTATTTGGTTCTGAAAGTGGTTTTCAACCTATCATCAAGATGTACTAAAATTTGATTATAGCCTGAATATCCATCAAGGAAGGACATAAGTTCAGAACCAGCTACCTTTTGGAGTATTTTCTCCATGGTTGGCAATGGGAAATTGTCTTTTTGACATGCCTTTTTTAAATTTCTGAAATCAATACAGATTCTAATATCACCATTTTTCTTCCTGACAGGTACCATGTTAGAAACCCAATTGGGATGCCTTACAGGAAAAATGATTTTGGCTTTCAAAATTTTGTTGAGTTCTATTTTGATTTGATCCTCAAGATTTGGATGAATCTTTCTTAACTTCTGTTGAACATGCTTAATATTAGATAGAATTGGAATTGTGTGTTGAATCATAGAAGTGTCATAAGTCTTTAAGTCCTCATAACTCCAAGTGAAGACATTTTTATATTTACTCAGAAGTTTAATAAAAGCAGATCTTTCTTCTGGAGTTAAATTGAGTCCTAGATTAACATTCTGAGGTTTAGAATCAGAGCCAAGATTCACTAATTGAAACTTCAAAGTTGAAATTTGAAGTTTAGCATTAGTAACTTTCTTAAATCTGTCTTTAATATCATACATATCCTCAAGTTTAACAACAGATTTAGGAATCGGATTTTCATTACTTCTTGAAGTAATTTGCAGATCATGATCGTCTTCATCAATAATTTGTTCATCATATGATTTTTCAGAAGTTAATAAATTCAAAATATCTTGATCATGGTAGAATACTCTCCAGTTAGTAATATTATCTGGGACAGATGGGCGAAAAATCAATTCTACTGAAAATCTATCAGGACTGCAATCTTCAGCAGGGAGGAGTTTGGACGCAACATTTGCTAACAAGTCAGCTGATGTGTTTTGATTTATAGGAATAGAAGAGATATTAAATGCTAGAAACTGAGTGGTAAGGTCGTGTACTAGGGTTTGATAATGTTTGATATGTACTGATAGACAATGGATGGTATTCCTTACTTGTCTTATGACAATTTCGGAATTTCCATATACTTTCAAGTATTTTACATTTAACCCTATAGCCTTATAAAGCCCTTGAATCAAGGTTTCATATTCAGCGGTCTTATTAGTGCACTCAAATTCTAATCTACATGATAGCATGGTTTTCTCTCCTTCTGGATCAATTAGGATGCATCATTCTCCTGCTCCATCACTAGATTTTGATCCATCAAAATATAATGACCAAAATAAAATTCTATCTATAGGTTTATCTACAAATGAATCAGAAATATTAACAATTCTAGAAGAATTAGATTGCGAAAAATTTTCAATTTGAGAAATAAAAGTATTTACAGAAAATGGTGATTGTGGTGCAGTAAAATTCGCAAGAAATGACTCAGCAGAATAAACTCCAAGAATATTGTTGTTGAAAGCTACAGGTTTGTTTGGTTGTTCAAATTTAGTTACAGTATGTGTCATATGTTTTTCTCGCTCGACTTTGATTTGATTTGGTTTCCCTTTGTAGGGAAGCCACATATGTGAAAAATCGGTTGCGATATAGCCATTAAGTTTCGCAGACCAGTCTCTGCTTAAGACTAACCCATAGAATTCAGGAATATCTGCAATTAGAATATCAATGCTTTGGACAATCCTAGGATCGGAAGCTATTCTAATGGTAATTGAATTGATTTCTCCTACAACTTGAACTTTAGAGCGATCCAATTGTACAATGTGAACAACAGACTTATGTGGTTCAATATTCAATTTAGCACAGACTAAAGTATACATTATATTAGAGGATGCTCCAGAATCAATTAAACAATTATGCAGATTCTTATTGTAGATTTCATAAGTTAATAGAAATGGAGGTGTCTGAGAATTTTATCTTTCTCCAATAAGAACAGCGTCTATTGCATCTACTTTGTCTGGTGGCTTACCAGTTCCTTTAGCTGCTTTAGCTACTACACCACTTGGTAGAGGGGCAATAGGCGTAGCATTTAACTCTTTTAATAACAGTTTTTGTTGATGTTTAAGTTTGCTGAGTTCATGTAATGAGATGTTCTCTCTAGTATTTTTCATGTCCTGAACAATATTATATTCCATTGGATCTGATACTACTAGAGTCTTAGATGATGTTGTGGGAGGATTGGGAGATGATGGCTGATTCTGAGTGGGTAAGGGAGAAGCTCTCTTTGCAGGAGTCTTGTCTTTGGTATTCGGAGTAGTAGTTTTCTTCTTTGGAATAGGTTGAACAGGTTCTGATGTAGATTTTCTCCTTGTACTCACAGGCATAGCTTCTTGTTCCATTTCACTATCCGAATTAGGGAGAATGAAATCCCACATTCCATTTAGTTCAGCTATTTCTTCCCTTTCAGCTTCTTCATCTGACACTAGAGGAGTATCTTCCTCTTATTCGTCTTCTGATTCTGCATTGGAGATTGCATTGGGAGGTTTTGATTCAGCTGATTTCTCTTGAAATTTCTAAGTGGTCTCTTTGTAGAAGTCTCTGCTACTTTTTTTTATCTCAACCATCTCATTAGACATGGTTTTAAGGACTTTATATAATCCCTCCATGTCATATGGATCTCTTGGTGTCTTTTTCTTGGAATCATATTTAAAAGTGAATTTCTTTGATTTTATTTCCTCGATAGCATTTTTCTTATCTCAACTGAAATAGCTTCTTTCATATTCTCAGCTAAAGTCGGTTTTGCAGCTCTATCTACAAAAATTGCTATGTTTGAGGGCAAAGCATTAATGTACCATTCACTTCTAACATGCTCACTAGGTTTAGATGTTGTAGGGATCTTATTCAAGAGTTTATTGAATCATGAGTTAAAATCTTTAATGGGTTCCTTGGGTTGAGTCTTTAAATTGGAGAGATCATTGATTAGAGTAGCAATTGATCTATCATCTCCATATTTAGTTAAAAATTGTTCTTCGAACATATCCCAACTTGTGATCAAATCTAAAGGTAAAGAAAAGTACCAGGATCCTGTTGTCCCTTGCAAAGTATAAGGAAATAACCTGACTACAACATCTTCATGCATTACTACATTCAGATTTATAGCAAGCATAAAGTTATTGATGTGTTCTTCTGCTTGTATACCAATATCTGGACTAAAATTTGGCAGCCATTTTTCAGGATGATCAGGTAGATCATGCAAAGGTGCAACCATATTTATAGCTCCTGGTCTATTCCATGGTCTCTGCGCCATTTTTGTGATGATGGTAGAAGAACTAGAAGTGAAAACTGGTGTATAAGTAGTAACATTTGAAGTACTGGAAGAGACAATTGATGTTTGAAAAAATGTAGTTTGAGTAGATGATGATGATGAGACTACTGCACTTTTCTAATTTGGAGCTTGGGAAACAGATGATTGAATATGAAATGAAGAACTAGTACCACTTTCTGTTTCCGATGGAGTTTTTCTTGTCTTGACTCTACTAAGTATAAGAAATTCTTTTGGGGAAATTCCAAGTTTTTCACTCTGTGACCTAGTTATAGGTTTGGAAGAAACAAATTGCGATGTGACACTACCTTCAGATAATTTCGATTCTTCTAATGATAAAGAGAATCCTTGAAGTTTATGAACTAAAGCTTCAACTTCAGGGGATACAGGAGGCATATTATCTGATTGATCTTAGACTTTGGTAGTGGGTGTTTCAATACTTTTATCAATTTCTTCTCTAGTGATTTGAGATGTAGAAGAAATTTAAGGTGATGACCGTGTTGTGCTCTTAGAATGGATTTCAGATTTGGATTTATCTGCCATTCATAGCTTAGGCCCTCCTTATAGCGCCAAAAATGTTGAAGCCTCGAAAATCGCTACTTCAAACATTGGGGGATAACCACCCGGTTGGGACCTTAGGACAAGTCCTTTTCCGTTTGGCGTGGTGGCTCTGACTGGATTGATAGGACCAGTTTCCTAGTAATTCAAATGGGTTGGTAATGGAATGATTGGATGAGGGGAAAATTGGACTAAATGACTGAAATAAAACTATCTAAATTAATTTAAAAATGATAAAATAATTCTAAAACTAACCCGGGTATCAAATGTGAATACAACTTTAAATTGTTTCAATTAACCAATAACCATGAAAATGTATTATAACTTAATTGAAATATGCAGTAACAAATAAAGATAACTCTGTTTAAGAAATTAAATAGAGTTATAATAATATATTGCATTCATCATTATATATCATTTGCATATACTGCAAAAAATAAATATTTCTATACACTCAGAAATGATATGTATAAAGAAATATTGTAAAACAAGTATACATAAATGATAGCAATTTAAAAGAGAATATCACATAACATAAGAAAACTAGTAGTGAATAGATAGAAATACCATATCCATCTTGATACTTTCCAATGCAATCTGATATCCAAATCCAGCAACTTCAATGTAAATTAGACTCCAAGATACATAAATGGAATTCTTAAAGGAAATTTCACACATAATCACCAGATGTGATCCTTTATAAAAATATAAGAGACAATGGAGTATAGAAATGTAATCTGCAAGTCAAAATATTACAAATTCAAGACCCCTTTCTAAATGAATGAAAGGGGTTTAAATAGGTACTTAACAAAACAAAATAACTAAAACTATTCCTACAATCTATGTAAATAAAAAATCTAGAAACAAAAATGCGACCTTGAGGTGAACCGATTCATTGATTATCTGTTGCGTTTGATGTGCCCAAATGGCAGACTTTGAGCATTTCCTTCACTTCTTCTGGATGACTAAGCCTTGAGTGAAACCACCCTGTATATGTGGCATTAAAGAATTCAGGAATGATGCAATCAATAGCATTTGAAAGAAATTTTATTGTTGTTTGCTCACTATGAGGCTTGATAAGGTAAGTCCACATTGTATCCCATGATATTCCTTGCAATTGGCCAATTTTCTGATTTTTATTGATTACTTATTATTTTCATCTGTAATCAGGTTATTTTACCTTAGGTAATTGGCCAGGGGTACAATCTAAAATCAAATTGATTGCATACAGGCTATTATTCACCAGCTGTGTTACATTGTTCATCATGCTTTTAGCTCTGGATGTACCTCCTTCCGCTTTTATTAAACGATGTTCCAATTCTGCAAAAATAATTTCCTTATGTCTCTCCATAATCCTGGGAAGGTTTTCTTTTCTTCCCGATTCTGAGTCTTGCCATAAAATAAATTTAGAAATCTTTTCATCAGCTTCATCAAATTCAATTTTAATATTGACTCCTTCATCTACTAAAGAAGATGTAATTTCACATAGGGATTCTGCTTCTGCAACCTTTAGACAAAATTCATTTAATTGCTGAGACAATAACCTGTTTGTCTCCAGGGCTTTATTTTTGAATTGATCCAAATTAGGATAATTCTTAAACTTGTCCAATTTTGATTGAAACATCTTCTCTTGCTCAATCTTTGAAGTCTTCTCATTTTGTAGAGGAGCTTGTAATTTTTCTATCTCTTGACTTAGCTGCTATTACTTTTCTAAAGTCTGTTAATTGATCTTTTTCTTTTCAACAAAAAGATGCTCTTCTAACTGTTTGAATTTGAGATCTCCATCCTACAATCGCTGTTCTAACTGAATAATTTTCTGTTGGTTACTTGTAACCTGTTCTTCTAACATGCTTATTTGCACATCTTTTTGTTTCATTAATTGTGTAACTTTAGAGGCCTTGTCTATAGTAGCAACACTATATGTGTTGGGAAAAATACTAAGAGGGGGGGTGAATCAATATTTAGAGCTAACTGATAAACTTTTTACTTTTCTTTTCTCAAAACCCATACGCTACTTTACAGAACAAAACTAGCGTATATACATGGATATCCTTAAGGAAACTCGCGTATGCTCAGAGCTTTTATTATGAATTTTATTCTTAAATCATTGCATCATTTATTCATCAGATGTTAAGCAGTAAGCATGTGTAGTAAAAACAGAATAAACCATCACACATAAGCAACACACAAGAACACCAGGATTTAAGGTGGAAACTCAAGTCGAGAGAAAACCACTGTTGTCGTCGTCTCAGCCTTCAATATTTATTATAAAGAAAACTTCTTACAACCATGTACTGGCGCAAAATCATACCAGCACGCAGGCACCCACCTGCAGAAGGCTACAACCTTCTCTCGTTTACCAGCCTCTCCTGGAAGGGAGCTACAACCCCCTGCTCTCGTTTACCAGCTACTACTAGAAGGGAGCTACTACCTCCTCACTGAAGGCTTTGACCCTTAGCACCACTGCAGACCACGTTTCATCAATTTTCAAACTAGATCAAATAGCTTCAACTCAACTCTTCACTTATCAACAAATATACTTCACCCAATGCTTCAAACAGAATAGTGAAACCACTGTAACCAGAATATCAGAGATAACCCAGACTTCAGAACACATTCAACCTTGAGCAATCATTAGTTCAGATACCATACGTGCTTTTATTTAATCAAACCCGCGTATACACGTGCTTTTCATGAAACGAACCCACGTATACATCTGTGCATTTCTCAGAAAACCCTAACTTCCCATACACGCTTTTATTTTGTCAGATCCGCGTATACAAGTGCTTTTCATGAAACGAACCTGCGTATAGATCTATAAAAGATAAAATTTGCAGAACAGATCAGATCTATGAACTTACCCAGATTTTTTTAATTTCTTCATCAGATTTGCGCCAAGTCTTCATCACTTCTTTTCAGATCATCCTAGCGATTCATCATTTCTAGATCTAGAGATCTTGAACCTTCATCATATTCATAGGTGCATCATAGATTCAGATCTATCAATTAAGAACAGAGTTCAACCATGCAGATATACTTCAGAGTGAAGTATTCATTAAAGCCCAGACCCTTGCTCCTCACATTGCACTATGATTTTCTTCTCCTTAAATAGATTTAGCCTTTATCAATACCATGAGCCAAAACCACACCACTTCCGATGGTATTCCTGGATGGGATCAAATAAATAATCAAGCGCTCAATACTTTGGGCCAATACCATGGTAATGCCTCCTGGTTTTATAAAATTAGAGCGCAAATTAGCATGCGCGACTTGGCACGTTAATATATGCGTACATACGTGACTTCTCCTTAATAAAACCGCGTATGCCTTGTGACATACCTTGTTCAACATTATTCTGGCACTTTCTGAATTCCTTTCTTCATCAAATTCAATACATTGTATCATATTGCCAACAATTTCCCCCTTAACTCATCAAGTAGGTTTCCATCAAGTTCATACGTTTCCATCAAGAACAACTTCATCAAATAGGTTGCCATCAACTTTATCAAGTAGGTTGCCATCAAGGACAACACTCTGCATCATATTGCCAACAATATCCCCCTTTGGACTTGATGGCAACCATGATGGTGTTTGATCATCGCAACAGATAGATACATTGATTATAATCATTATGCAAGCACCATGATATTCTCCCCCTATTCAAACACCATGATAAACAATTCAAACACCATGATACTACTCTCCCCCTTTGACATCAAGGGCAAAGGGCATATCAAATCCAAAACAAGGTTATTCTTGTCATGTAGAAAGAAGAGCTCTGTAGATCTGATGTGCACTGAAGTTACCATGCTCCCCCTGAGTTCATGCTGAATCTTCAAACATATTTTTCAATGAAGTACATGACTCTATAACTAAGGACTCATACTTACATCAAATATCCAACCAAGTGGATTTACATACTTGAACAAGCCTTTTACATGACTGAATATTACAATTTACATCATAGGTCATAGCCTTTTACACATATGACTTTTTATAACCAATATCAAAAAGACCTCAAGAGAAATCATATTTCGGAATCATCATGATGCCAACAATGCATTACATTCAGCAAGGCTAATGCTCCCCCTGAAACTGTGCACTTGTTCTTGAGCCATTTCACTCCTTCATCTCCCCCTTAGCTTGTGCATCCTAAACACTTTCAATAGCAAATCATCAAGGCATCTTCACCCAATATCATAGAATGAAACATAAATATAAGAGCTGAAACATCACCAGAGATACCAAACATCATTGCAGCTGTGCTGAAGAATGCTGACTCCAAGTAAAATTTGTCAGCAACTAACCATACGTGGTTTTCTTTCTATAAACTCGCGTATATACGCGACTGTCTTTCAGGAAACCCGCATATCCAATTTAATCTTCTGAATTTAAGTAGTTCTGATTTTCTGCATGGCAGAGACTACTCCCAGCTTTTGTCTGAGATATTCGAACACTTCCCTAGGTAGAGGTTTGGTCAGTATATCAGCAACTTGTTCTTTGGAGGGAACATATTCCAACTTCACCTTTTGTTCGAGCACTGGTTCACGTAAAAAGTGATACTTGATGGGAATGTGCTTGGTCTTGGAATGCATAATAGGATTCTTTGAGATGCTGATGGCACTTGTATTATCACACATGATGGAGATAGGAGGTGAACATTTGATTTGAAAGTCTTGTAAGGTTTGCATCATCCAAAGAAGTTGAGTGCAACATGATGCGGCAGCCAGATATTCTACTTCTGTTGTAGATAAGGCAATAGAGTTTTGCTTCTTGCTGAGCCAAGAAACTAACTGGGGCCCCATATAGAATGCACCACCACTAGTGCTTTTCCAATCATCAACATTTCCAGCCCAATCTGCATCAGTGTAAGCATGAAGAGTAAGATCAGCATTCTTTGGATACCATAGTCCAAAGTCTTGAGTTCCTTGTAGATATTTTAATATTCTTTTGACAGCCTGAAGGTGAGACTCTTTTGGATTAGCTTGGAATCATCCAACAATTCCAACTGCATGCATAATGTCTGGTCTAGTCCCAGTGAGATAAAGTAGACTTCCTATCATAGATCTGTATTCTGGTTGATTCACTGTGGGAGAATCATCATGAGAACTGATATTACATCCAGTTATCATTGGTGTACTTACAGGTTTGCACTCTTCCATGCCATACTTCTTCAGAATTTTCTTAAGGTATTTTGCTTGTGATAAGAATATGCCATCTGTAGTTTGATGCACTTGCAAGCCAAGAAAGAATGTTAGTTCCCCAAGTAAAGACATTTCAAATTCTTGCTACATAGTTGAAGCAAATTTCTGACTCATAGATTCTTCATTGCTTCCAAAAATGATATCATCAACATATACAACCACGAATAATAGTTTGTCATTTTTAGTTTTTGTGTATAAGTTGCTATCAGCAGACCCCTTTGAAAATCCTTGTTGATGAAGATATTTGTCAAGACGATAATACCATGCCCTTGGAGCTTGTTTGAGACCATATAGAGCCTTTTAAGTCTACAAACAAGTTTTTCATCATTTCCCAAAATGAATCCTTCTGGTTGTTCTATATAAACTTCTTCTTCTAGATCACCATTGAGAAATGCAGATTTAACATCCATTTGATAAACTTTGATTTGTTGAAAACTTGAAAAAGCAAGAAAAATTCTTATGGCTTCAAGTCTAGCTACAAGAGCAAAAGTTTCTTCAAAGTCTATACCTTCTTGTTGAGTATACCCCTTGCAAACAAGTCTAGCTTTGTTTCTTACAACATCCCCATTCTCATTTAACTTTTTTTTGAATATCCATTTAGTTCCAATGACATTTTTGTTATGAGGTCTTGGTACTAATTCCCAAGTGTGATTCTTTTCAATTTTATCAAGCTCTTCATTCATGGCTTGAACCCAACATTCATCTTTGCTAGCTTGATTGACATTATGTGGTTCAATAGTGGATAGAATTTCCAGATAGCTAGAAGATCCCACAAGAGTCCTTCTTGTTTGTACACCTGATCCCTTATCTCCCAAAATTTGAGATTCTAGATGATTCTTTTGAACATATTTGGATGGAGTTTTTTCAGATAAATCATCTTCAGGTTCTTCATTGGGTTCACTGTCTATATCATTTCTATTTGATGTAAAAGGACATAAGTCACCATCGTCTTCATTTGTTATTTGTTTTTATTCTTTTGGGGATGCAGGAGACTCATCAATAACAACATCAATACATTCAACAATCTTCCGAGGTCTT
>CM076571.1:404110112-404282241 GCA_034641835.2 Pinus albicaulis | reverse complement strand
ATCAGCAGTTACCTATTATTCTATCCACGAGACCATTTGTCTCCTGTTTATTTGTAAATTACTCCTTAGTCACCCTAGATTATTGGCTAGGTTAGTGTGAGATTTTTTCAAGTTTTTCTTGTATAAATAAACCCTCAAAGGAAGTATGGAGGGTGGATTCTATTACTTTGCTGTAACATTGAGATTTTCGGAATAAAAGCATTTTGGAGAAATTTATTCGTGGCTTACTGGATGACGATTTGAAGCTCAGGACTTTTTGCAGGATTCATGTGTTGGACTGCAGTTCAATAAGTCTTTCTACCCTTTGTCTTTAGTTTTATATCAGTTTATAATATCATTATGTCCATTTCTGAATAATTTACATAAAGGATTGAATCAGAATTTACTTAATTGTACTCTGATTTCAGATGTGATTGTTCTTGATGTTTTCCTCTAAATTGGTTATAAGCATGAATTCTCAAATGCTCTTGCTTTGCTAATTTAAACATTGTTGTTTACTATAATAAAGAATTATTCATTGCTCTTTGTTTGTAGTCATCTCATTTCTTTCTTTTGAACATGGTGAAAGATTCTTAGCTGCCTTTCATCCCTTCAAAATCATCCCATCCACTTTAAATTTTAAGGATTGTTCTCTATCTGGCTATCTTGCCCTGCAAAGCCATCTTGTGTGTAGAATAGAAATCCAGTAAAGCCATCCTTTGACTCCATAGCCCAATGGACTGAAAATCTTCAACCTTGCCCCTAGTTTGTGGATTCCACCATTTTCAAACAAACTCTTGGATCTATAACTAGCCTAAAACCTTCTAAGAACAAATATAAATCATAAAGAGAGAGCCCTCTCTAGATGCATATTGGCTAGATTCTGCATCTGAAGGTTGGTTTGTGGTTACCTCGGGTATACTTTCCTTTTCCACAACTTCAAGGAAAACCTGAGTGATAACACAATGTACCATTGATTTTCTTCACCTTCTACAAATAACACTATGCCACAATTTTCAACCTGTAATTCCTTCTTTTTCCATACTTTGGAGTTTGAAGGAAAATGCTCTTTTGGCTGAATTTTTCTCCTACATTCAGATTCTTCATGGCCAAAGTTATTGCAATAAGCACATTCAACTTCATTTAGAAGAGGAGAAAAGTTGTTATATGTATTATTCTTTGTTTCAATATCAATCCTTTTCTTTCTTGCTTCTCTTGTCATGATGGTTTTATATGCAACACATTGAACAGCTTTATGACCAAAATTGTGACATGAAAAACATTGTCCATTAAAGAAGAAATTTCGGTGATCATGAAATCTTCTACTTGAATTTACCTGTTGATTGGTGTTTCTTTGAAAGATATTCCTGTTTTTGTTCTTTGAATTGAGATGATCATGCTTTACCTGTACAGAATCTTTATTTTCTTGCTGAGTGGAAGAATGTTGTAAACCAGCTTTAGCTGCTTTTAGATAGTTTGGTGCTGAAGCCTGAGAAGATTCTCCGGTATATCCAAGACCTGTCTTTATAAGAGGAGAAAGTTGTACCTTGATAATCTCATCTAAGGTTTCAGATCCTTTAGCAAATCTAAGATTCAGAGTCTTTACTTTCTCAAGTTCTTTTCTTAGACTTACCACTTCACATTATAATTTCTAATTGTGTTTCTTCTCTTCTTCAATCTGATTTTTCAGAGTCTCTATGATTATTTTTCTTTCTTCTAAGCATATTTTGAGTTGATTGTTTTCATCAAGAAAATCATTTTCCCCTAGAGCATCCATAAAAGTATCCTTTTCTTCTCTAGAATATTTTTCAAATTCCATGAGAAGTCTAAAATCTTGTTCACATTCTTCCTCACTATCAGATAACCCATCACTGTCTTCATGAGTATAGTAACTTTTTCTAGTGCTAGACCGGTTCTTATTCCTTCTTGCTACTTCCTTCCATTTTGCAGGTGTTTCTTTATAAGGACACTTAGCAGCATAATGACCAACTCTTCCACAATCAAAACATTTGAAAGGAATTTTACCTCTAAACCATCCTGTACCAAGTTGAAGTTTCTTTAAAAAATTTACCTCATCTTCTTCTGAAATATATCCTGATCCGGTTATTGTTTCTCCCAGATTTCTCATACAATTTACAACATCATCAACACGTAAAAATAAACTAGCAATACTCTCATCACTATGCATCTTCAAATTTTCATATTCAATTATGAGAGTTTGGAGTTTTGAACTTTTTACCTTTGCATCACCTTCATAACTTCGAATGATTTTGTCCCACATTTCCTTTGCTGTATTTAGCTGCATGACTTTGACAAATTCAGATTCAGTCAGACTTCCCGTTATAGCATTGACCGCCTTTGCATTTGATTCATAATTCTTCTTTTCAGTCGGATCCGTTGGTATTGTAGCTGGATATTTATATCCTTGTTCAATAATGGCCCATACATCTGTTCCCATAGACTAAAGATAGGATCTCATCCTTATTTTCCAGAAGATTAAATTGCTTCCATTAAAGAGCCGAGGCTTGATAGATGTTGTTCCATCTTGATTGCTCATCTTGTTTGATCTTCCTTCTAGCGGCTAAGCCTTTTCAGAAGGACCTGCTCTGAAACCAATTGTTGGGAAAAATACTGAGAGGGGGGGTGAATCATTATTTAGAGCTAACTGATAAAATTTTTACTTTTCTTTTCTCAAAACCCATACGCTACTTTACAGAACAAAACTAGCGTATATACGCGGATATCCTTAAGGAAACTCACGTATGCTCAAAGCTTTTATTATGATTTTGATTCTTAAATCATTGCATCAGTTATTCATTAGATGTTAAGCAGTAAGCATGTGCAGTAAAAAAAGAATAAACCATCACACATAAGCAACACACAAGAACACCAGGATTTAAGGTGGAAACCCAAGTCGGGAGAAAACCACTGCTGCCGTCGTCTCAGCCTTCAATATTTATTATAAAGAAAAATTCTTACAACCATGTACAGGCACAGACTCATACCAGAATGTAGGCACCCACCTGCAGAAGGCTACAACCTTCTATTGTTTACCAGCCTCTCCTGGAAGGGAGCTACAACCCCCTGCTCTCGTTTACTAGCTACTACTGGAAGGGAGCTACTACCTCCTCACTGAAGGCTTTGACCCTCAGCACCACTGCAGACCATGTTTCATCAATTTTCAAACTGGATCAAATAGCTTCAACTCAACTATTCACTTATCAACAAATATACCTCGCCCAATGCTTCAAACAGAACAGTGAAACCACTATAACCAGAATATCAGAGATAACCCAGATTTCAGAACACATTCAACCTTGAGAAATAATTAGTTCAGATACCATACGCGCTTTTATTTAATCAGACCCGCGTATACACGCGCTTTTCATGAAACAAACCCGCGTATACATATGTGCATTTCTCAGAAAACCCTAACTTCTCATACGCGCTTTTATTTCGTCAGATCCGCTTATACACGTGATTTTCATGAAATGAACCTGCGTATAGATCTATAAAATATAAACTTTGCAGAACAGATCAGATTTATGAACTTACCCAGATTTTTTTAATTTCTTCATCAGATTTGCGCCAGGTCTTCATCACTTCTTTTCAGATCATCCTAGAGATTCATCATTTCTAGATCTAGAGATCTTGAACCTTCATCATATTCATAGGTGCATCATAGATTCAGATCTATCAATTAAGAACAGATTTCAACCATGCAGATATACTTTAGAGTGAAGTATTCATTAAAGCCCAGACCCTTGCTCCTCACATTGCACTATGATTTTCTTCTCCTTAAATAGATTTAGCCTTTGTCAATACCATGAGCCAAAACCACACCACTTCCAATGGTATTCCTGGACGAGATCAAATAAATAATCAAGCGCTCAATACTTTGGGCCAAAACCATGGTAATGCCTCCTAGTTTTATAAAATTAGAGCGCAAATTGGCATACATGACTTGGCACGTTAATATACGCGTACATACGCGACTTCTCCTTAATAAAACTGTGTATGCCTTGTGACATACCTTGTTCAACATTATTCTGGCACTTTCTAAATTCCTTTCTTCATCAAAGTCAATACATTGTATCATATTGCCAACAATTTCCCCCTTAACTCATCAAGTAGGTTTCCATCAAGAAAAACTTCATCAAATAGGTTTTGATCAACTTTATCAAGTAGGTTGCCATCAAGGACAACACTCTGCATCATATAGCCAACAATAGGCACCTGCGTATTGGGATAATTTGGTGAGATCCTCAGATGGATTCACCTCAGCATTTTTATAAACAGTATTCATAAACTCCACCTGTGATGTCAAAAATGCATCTTGATCAGTTCTCCTCCTTTTCCTTTTTCTTCTCACAACAGCCCTTTGCTTAGGACTGTAAAATATATCCAGAGGAGGGATTTATTCTATCTTCAACATGATTTCAGTTGTGGGATTTTCAGGAATAATTTCTATATCCTGGTCTTTCAGATCATTAACTTGGGGATTATTCTGTTGTCCTATTTGTTGGGAAAATTTTTCATATTGGCTCAATAAATGAGGAGAAACTATAAGTTTAGCAGATTCAACTACCTCTTTAGCAGCTTCCTCTCTTCCAAGTTAAGAATCTGGATTACTGTTTATATCTCCTTTTGGTGCCTGTTGAGTAATCTTACTATTTGTGCCTCCCTTTTTAGTATGCACATTGGCATCAGTACCTGTGCTTTCTTTTCATGTCTGGGCTGAAGACTATTGTACATCAAGTTTAGCAGTTGTTTCTTTCTTTTCAGTATCAACTTTGCTGCTAATATCTTCTTTTTTTAAAACAAGATTAGTTCATGTTACTTATTTCTGATTTTGTATGATGATTTTGCTAGCAGATGTTTCTGTTACTGTTTTGCCAGATGTATTCTCTGTTTCCTTCTGTTCTGATTCATTTTCCTGTATAGGAAATCTCAACTGATCTAGAGGAACTTTGAGTAACCTTTGACTTCTAAATAACAAAAATTTATTCATTTCTTCAGCCTGAAATTTGGACTTGACCAAATAAAAAACTTGGGACAATTTATCTACAGAAACAAATAAATCATCAAACATATTTGGTTCATGTTCAAACCGAGCAATCGAGACAGACGTAGTAAAATCATATGCCACCTTCCTTGGATCATATTACCTCCCTGGGATTGTTGAAATCTTGAGATTGGTTAGCTTACCAACTTCTTTTTCAGCATGAACAAAATTTTTGAGAGTATAGTCACCACATTTAAAAGGAAAAGTAGGCCACATAAGCTTCTTGCTATTCTTCAAAGTCCTAGACATGCCTTCTATTGTCAGCTAATACGAAATTTCCTGTGCTAACAGTTTGTCTGGAACATACAAAGGAATAATATGTGGTTCTACAATACTTCCAAAAAATCTGATATATGTGAACTTTTCCTCTCTGAACCAATCTCCAATTGAGGACAAATCAACTTTAGCTTTCTCGGAAAGCCTAGGAGGGAATCAGCCAAAAATAATTTGATAAATCGGGATAAGAAAACCGTGGCAAACTATGTAAACATGGCTTTTGAAATGCCCCTTCCACAAGAACTTGTGATATATATGAATAGGAACATGATCTTTAGGGGTCCATTTCCATCCTAATATGGGGAATTTAGAATTGAAACAAAGGGCATCTAGGATATAAGCACAAAAATAAAAAGGAGTGGTATTTCCTGAATTTATGTCTTTCCTATACTCAAGAATTCTATTGGCTATCTTATCAGAAATAATGACACCCCAATCCATTATCTCGGAACTAACAGCAGAATTTATTAATGGCACCATTTGTATAGAAAACCTAGTTGAGTTATCATTCCCAAACAATCTACACATCATTGTTGAAACATAACAATACGGAGGAAAAAGAGACTCCACAGAGTACATACCTGATGCCTCGTGTCTATTCTTTTCAAGAACCTTTCTCCATTATTTAATTGGTTCTAATTGATTTTCATGATTCGCAGCAAATTCCTTGATGAAGTCTTTGTTATAGATTTTCTATGGGTCTAGAAGGTGGTACATTGCTTTAATGTCCTCTGGTTTGAATGACCCGAATATTGCTCCAAAAGCTGAAACGAAGGTTCTGTTTTGGATAGCCACATTATCAAATACCCACCGAATAACATCATAATATGGAAAAATGTTTGCCCGAGCTGCAATTCGGTGCAGAAATGATTTCACTAATGCACTAAGAAGATTCTCAGAATCTGAGTCTGAGTCATGTTCATCAGGAACTGTAGCCTTAACTTCAACAACTTTAGGGTTTTCCTTTTCAAGAAAGTTATATACATTTTCCCATGTCATCTCACCAAGTCCCTGGCATGAGGTATCTGTAACCAGCTTAAGCTTTGCTGGTTTCTCTTTAGGCGACATGGTAAACATAGGAGCTTTTGTAGCGATGGCGGCTTTTGATTTCCTGTATCTTTTCGACATTTTGGTATCAGGAAATGTTTCCCTCATTTTGCGAATGAAAGAATTGGACGTTCTATTGTTCTGCAACAAATAAAAGCTTTCAGCTGAGGTGAAAACGCAATAATGAAAACAGCTATACAAAAGGATTTATTCGTTGATTTGCATTTATTATCTCCGTTGCTAAAAATTAAATGACTTCTAGGGAGTCACACTCACGCATTCAGAAAAAAATAAGTCGTTCTTATTTGTTTGATTTTTCAATTAATGGTAAACATACAATCAAAGATCGGCATATTTTGAAATAAGTGTAAAAATATTACCTTTTAAATCCTTGGGATGTGATGAATAATTAATATATGAATATTAAGATGTATTCGCATTGCGAATCTTCAAAGGTAACTGAAATAACATAATATGATTTATGCCGAATTCTGATTGCGAAGATCGCATCGGGGATTTTCAAATGGGATGAATCATTAAAGAGTTTCTCCGATAATCCAATTGTGATGAGGTGGGGTCTGCCACATCAGAGTCTTTCAATCAAACGAATATAATGTTTAATTCTCTGAAATGTGATTCCGATGAATTGCATCGCATCGGAAGTATGAAAAAAAATATAACATTTTAAAGCTTATCCGATTTGCGATTTCGATTGAGTTCCATCGCATCGGAGTTTTACAAAGTGAAAATAGAACTTAAATATTTATCCGATTTTCCGATTTGTGATTATTGTACACATCAAATATAAAAAATTTATATAATATTTTGATATGATAAAAGCTTTGTATCTCATCGAATCGGAAAGTTTTTTTAAGGTTGTAAATAAAAATATGCAATATGTCCTTTTATCAATGAACCTGTTATTCCTAATAAAAATGATCGGATTATTTGTAAATCTTTTATTTCTATCTAGAAAGAAAGATAAAAAGGGGACCTATTTCTAAATGAAATTTATTCTAAAAATTTAGAAATGGGGAGGGTTGTTGTACAATACAATAGGTTCTTCGGGAGGAAAGAAAAGTGATGACAATTCAAAGAAAGGACATGGAGGAAATGGTGATCCACCATCCCCATCTTCATCCTCTTCCTATACATCGTCATCCTCAACTTTGGTGAATCAATCTCACAAGTCTAAAACTACTGGTAAAAGTCCATTTTTAAAGCTTGATGTTAAATTTAAGTTGCCTATGTTTAATGGTGAAGTCAATGCAGAGAAACTTGACAATTGGATCAAACAGTTGGAATTTTACTTGAGGAAACAAAACCTTCATGATGACGAAACCAAGATATAGTTAGCCTCATTGAGAATGGATGGAGCAAGAATGGTATTGTGGGAAGCTAAGAGCAAGGATGAAATTAAAAAACATGGTAAGATCACTTTATCATGGGCTGAATTTATTACTGCAATTAAAAATCAATTTTATCCATTAGCTCATTTAGAAAAGGCTATCATGATCTGGTAAAACTTTAGACAGCTTAAGGGACAAAATGTACAAGACTACACCCAAGAGTTTACGAGAATAGCTCTCTTATTAGGGGTAGACTTACAAAGTCAAGATACTTTGCTGAAATATATAGGTGGTTTGCACAACTACCTTAAACATACTATCCTTATATTAAATCCTACTAGTCTAGACGAAGTTTGTGTACAAGCAACACATTTAGAGGCTAGAGGGAAAAAAACTTTTGATGAGGGTAGAAACAAGTATTTTAAGGTGAAGAACAAAGATAAAATCTTTAAGGTAAAAGGAAAAAAGAATGCATCTATCAAACAAGAGGGTGAAAAAGTAATATGTAAACAGTGTTCAAGAGAAGGCCATGAAGAAAAAAACTGTTGGAAATTACATCCTGAAAAAAGAACTCAGTTTAACACAAAAAAAGGAAAGAAGAAAACTGTAGTTACTACACCTAAACCACAAGACTTAGGTGATGATTAAGGCGAAAAAACCAAAATTCTAGCCATGGGTTTGAAAATTATGAAGGGAAAGGAAATTGAAACTAAGCCAAGCACTAGTACTTCAAACTGTCATGTGCAAGCTCCAAATGAGGAATAAAGAATTGAATTATTCCATGTGAGGGTAGTTTCAAAACAATCAAAAAATGACACACTGTTTGACAGTGGGTCACAAGAAAATATCATATAAGAAGACTTGGTCAAACATCTTAAACTCAAGACCATTCCACATCCAAAGCCTTATCCACTTGGGTGGATATGAAAGGATGCAAACTTACAAGTCTCATGAAAGTGCGTATTTCGATTCGCAATTACTGCACACTTTATTGACACAGTTGAACTTGATGTAGTACCGCTTGATATATCAGGAATTGTTTTGGAAAGTCCTTACTTATTTGACAGGAAAGATATCTTCCATCACCATGAAAATAAGTATCATCTCTTTAAATATGCCAAGGATTTCATTTTCATAGCACATCGCAAGAAGGAAAATATAGCGATGGTAAATGCGGGACAGGTAAAAAAGCTAGTGAATTCTAGTAAGAGTTTTTTACTTCTTATGGTTAAGGCAAAGGTTGATGTGAATCATGAGTCATTTGAAAATTTTGGTTCCAAGCTTAAATCATATAAAATTTATGTAGTTTATGCACATCATGAGATGTTTCAGGAACCGACAGGTTTACCTCTAAAAGGGAGATTCAGCATGAAATCCATTTACATCAAGATTGCCCTCTTCCTAACATAGGCATGTACCGCATGTCTATCATGGATAATTCTGAAATCAAGAGGCAAATTAAAGACTTGTTGGACAAAGGATTCATAAGACCAAGCACTTAGCCATGTGGGTCACTGATAGTTTTTATTCCAAAGAAATATAGAACTTGGCACATGTGTGTGGACTTTAGGGCATTGAACAAGATAATGGTAAAGAATCTTTACCCACTTCCAAGGATAGATGATTTGTTAGATCAACTGAAAGATGCTAAATATTTCACTAAGTTAGACGTACATAGTGGTTATCATCAAGTTGGCATTGCAGAAAGTGACATTTGGAAGACAACATTTAAAACCAAACAGGGACTCTTTGAGTGGCTTGTTATGCTATTTGGTTTATGCAATGCACCTGCAACTTTCATGCGGGTAATGGATGATGTCTTACGTCATTTTCTTGATGATTTCATTATTATCTACTTAGATGACATCTTAATTTTCAGCAATACTAGATAAGAGCATGCCATGCATGTTAAGAAAGTACTTGATATTTTGAAGAAAAATCAGTTGTTTCTTAAAATGTCAAAGTTTGAATTTGGAAAGACTTCTTTGGTTTATTTGGGACACATAGTAAGAGGAGGTGCTTTGAGAATTGATCCTTCTAAGGTAGAAGCCATTGTGAATTGGCCTACTCCCAAATCCATTACATAGGTAAGAAGTTTTTTGGGTGCAGCTCAGTATTGGAGGAAGTTTATTTCTAACTTCTTTGCCATAGAAGCTCCTATGCATGCAGTGACGAATGCGAAGCATGCTTTCCAATGGGGAGGCAAGAAACATAAAGCTTTTGAGTTTTTGAACGAGAAGATAAGTTCAGCTCCAGTCCTTTCATTACCGGACTTAAGACATCCATTTGAGATTCAGACCGATGCTAGTGATTACGCCATGGGTGCAGTTCTATTATAGCATGGTAAGCCTATCGCATTTCATTCTCAGACATTTAATGGTGCTATTGTGAATTATCCTACATATGATAAGGAGTTGTATGCGCTGGTACAAAGCATCAAAAAGTGGAAACTCTATTTGATGGGAAAAGAAATAGTTGTTCATACCGACCATCAGCCTTTACAGTACTTCCAGTCACAAAGTAAATTGTAGCAATCATGACATTTTAGATCGATGGGTTTCCTACAACAATTTCACTTGGTAATAAGGTACAAGAAAGGTATTTACAATAAAGTTTCTGATATTATTTCAAGGCCTATTATTAGTGCTACTACTTTAATTAAGAATGATTCTATTGTACATGAGAGTTACATAGAACAGTATGCATCAGATGTTGATTTTAAGGATGTGTATGCTAACTTGACTGAAGGGAATCACGTTGAGGAGAATGATTATCATTTGCATAATAATTTGTTGTTTCATATGGGCAAGTTATGTATACCACAGGGGGAGAGACTAAGCATCATGAGAGAAGCTCATTCTTCTCTTACTGCTGGACATTTTAGGGTAAGCAAAAAGGTGGCACATTTATAGAGGTATTGTTATTGGCCTCGCATGGTAGATAGTGTTTCACGATTCATTAGAGGATGTTAATTATGTGCTACAAGAAAGCCTAGCCATAGGAATATTGGTTTATATACACAATTTCCGGTACCTTCTAGACCATGGGAAAGTGTTTCTATGGATTTCATTGGAGATCTACCATTATCTAGAAAGCAGCATGATTATATTTATGTATTAGTTGATTGTTTCAGAAAGATGTGTATTCTTATGCCATGTAAGAAATCTATAACTACTGAACAAACTGGTGATTTATATTTTCAACATGTATGGGTTCATTATGTCTTTCCTACTTCTATTGTTAGTGACAGGGATTCCATATTTGTTGGGAATTTTTGGTCCAATCTATGGAATATGATGGACACCAAGTTGAAGAAGAGTACTTATTTCCATCCACAAAAATACGGCCAAATAGAGTTAGTGAACAGAACCATTGTACATATTTTGAGAGGTTATTGTAGCAAGCATCCCAAGCTTTGGGATGAGCACTTGTATTACATCCAGCATGCTTACAATCGGGCCAAGCACTCTTCTACAAATACTTCACCTTTTGAAGCTTGATTTGGTTATTTGCCTAAGTCACCTTTATATTTCATTCTTGAGAAGGATGTGGCCATTGATGGGCATAGTGACATTGAAAAATCTCGCATGTTCATTGAAATAATTCAGCACATACATCTGCAGGTTCAGGAACAGCTTGAAAAAAGTCAAGGCAAGTACAAGGAGAGGCATGATAAACACAGAGTTGATCATAAGTTTCAAGAAGGGGATGAGGTATGGCTGCAAATTAGTAAGGAAAGAATGCAAGGAGAAGGTAAAAATATGAAGCCTATTCGTTATGGTCCATTCAAGATCCTTAAACAAGTTGGAAATAATGATTTTCAACTAGATTTTCCTTCATATATGCAAATGTATTCTGTTGTGAATGTGGAAAATTTACATTTGTATGAACCTCCTTTAATTGTTGACTATGAAAGTGAAATTTAGCTGCCATCCATAGAGGATTTCTCGCCAGAATTTTTGGATGATTTGAGAGAGAATGTTATCCTTGACAGAAGGACACACACTTCGAGGAGGGGAAATGTTGATAATGTTCGGGTTGGTCTTAAAGGAATCAAACCGAGTAAGGAAAAGTGAATTAAGGTGGAAAAGGTGAGGGATCTGTACCCTCATCTTCTTCACAAGTAATAGAAGGCTTTTGGGGTCCAAAAGCTTCCCAATGGGGGGGTTTGATAAGGTGATCATGTCCAAGAGGGAAAAAATGCTCAAAATTGGAACTGATCAAAATTGGTTGCAAACTAAATTAATGGATAGGCCTCGTCGCTGTGATTATATTGTGTCAAATGGGACCCAAATCTAATGTCGTATGAGGAAGATATTGAAGTTTTAAAATTCCCAATAACCTTCAAAACAGGACCTTTTAACTCAAAATTTCTTGTCATCTTCAGAAAATTCGTTTTGGAAAAATTTAATTTTTTTAAAGGTAATTTGGTAGCCTATCATAGGGTACCACGTGGCCTGCCTGGAGGCTACCACATGGCCCAGGCCAAAGGGTTTATGCCTATTTTAAAAAATTTGATGTTATGGGCAGCCCGACCCGAGCTAAACGCATTTGGGTCAATTGGGCATGACCCAAACCAAACATTCATGGTTCACTCTGAATGTAATCTCATGCATGCAAATGGGTCATTTGGGTGGAGGTCGACTTGACCTGCACGAGAATGGGTCAGCAGTCAGGTCGACCCGGTTGGCGTTGAACGGAGGTTGAGCGGTTTTTGGATAGCCCTCAGGGCTTAAGGCTGCGGGTCTTATGACCATGCACTGTGACCTTAGGGCTAACACTTTGGCGGTTCCATAACCGATAATTTTTGTGGTTAATATGGTACATGTGGCCATCATAGTTACAAATAATGCGGCATTAAACTTAACCACTACAAACCCAACGGTTCCAGTGGAGGTCATATGCGACCCGCCCACTTAACATTTAATGCCGACCACCAGTGGTTCCAAAATATTTGGGCACGGTCCACCTAGTATGGTGGAGTTGGCCAAAATGGCAGTGTTAACTGGAGTTAGGCCAAATTTGGTGGAACCATTAGCCACTGGGAAAAATACTATTTTTTCCCTAACTTCTAGAATATTGAGCCTTTTTGGACAAAATATTAGTCAATTTCAACTATTCTGAATATTATGGAGCCATTGGAATAGGTCACAAAGCCAAAAGAGGTGTCTTTCAGCCATTTTTTCTTCAGGGAAGCTTGGAGAGCCATTAGGGCCATGAGGGAAATGGAGCTGCATTGGGCTACACTTCACTGTTTTAGGTGAAATAAAATCCATACTTAGCTTATTTCTGTCTTATGAATTCATTTCCATGGCTGTTTTAGCCTATTTAGGATTATTTTCACTGTAAAAACAATTTGAGCATCATAATATATCAAGGACATGCTCATTTGGAGCCTTGGACCCAGAAGACGTAGCCCGGGAAGGGTGAACTGCCTCATCATGTTTCCGTGTGTTTATGGTGAAGTTATTCTGCTGTGTATTTCAAATTCAAGTTGTTAAATAGTAAATTTAAATAACATTCCCTTATACTTAAACTCATAAATAGTTACCAAGAACACTTTGTTTTACTTGCAAGACCTTACAAATAGTTTGCACACTAAAATTAATGGAAATGAATACTTTTAACAGAAGTACAAATACTTTAATTTTCAGATCACCTGTTGGAATATTTTGTTCTCTTATTTCAGCTCCTTAGCATGAGGTGTTGATTGAACCTCATCCTCCACATCATGTGGACAAAAGGCACAAACATGTCCATATTCCATCTTGGAAGGAATTTCTACATTAGAATTTTGCATCAAAGTTGTAGAAAAATATGAATTTTGTGGAGAATATGGTGGTTTAGCACCCTTCCTTTTACCTTCTTCCTTTTTTGGAGAACCTTATCCTTTTGAATATCTAGAGCCTTCACCTTGAAGTTGTGACTTCTTCCCTTCATAGAGGACCTTCACCATCTCTAACATGTCCCAAAAATCCTTTTTGAAGATTTCATCTTTTGTCAGGCTTGTAGGCTCTCCTCCTTGAGACATGCTTACTGAAGCCTTAGGAATATCTTGAGGTGAAACTTGAGGTGGAACCTGTAGAAACTATGGCCTCCTTCTCTTTATTTCAACTTGGGAATCTGCACAAACAAGTTTTCCTTCTCTTCTCTGGATCTTTAACCTTGTAAGCATTTTCACCCTGCAAATAGTCAAACCCTCTTTTCACAAGAAACACAAGATAACAATAAACCTGTAGCTTTGATACCAACTTGATCTAAATGGAGAAGAATTAGTGAATTCTATGCTAAGTACCTCTTTCATATTTTAAACATGCTTGCTTCCTATGTGCATAGATTTGAGTTGAAAAATAGATTACTTCAATAGTTTCTTTGAAGTGTTAGTTCAACAGTGTATGAAAAAATTATAAAGAATGATATCATCAAACACTTGAAAATAAATATGCATAAAACCACAAGACAAAATCCAATGATGAAGGAGTTCACCCCTCTTGGGATACATCTCCTGGCCCGTCAAGATGTTGGGTGTGGAGCCTGATTTTCATCCTGATTCAGATATCCTTGTTTTAGCTGGATGTATACCCCAGGAAAACTGTACACCCTTGCAGTGGGGGGGTGTGGGGGGGACTTGTCCCCCCCGTGGGGTTCGGGGGGGTTGACCCCCTGGCTGGGGGGTCCGGGGGCCAGCGGTCTGCCGGCAGGGGTTTCGGGGGAAGCGCCCCGAAGCTAAAAACATATGTAATATTACCTTGTAAAAGTATAGTAATTTCAATTCAATCTGGGCCATTCATTAGGCAGATGATATTACGGTAGAAGTTATGTTTATTTTATGGTTTTTTTTCCCTAGAAGGCAACCCCTCTCTTTTTATGAGGCTATTGTATTGCGGCTGTGTATTACATGTGTATTATCTGAGCAAAAAGAGATAGGGAGACTCTGAGAGAGAACAGAGGATATTAAAACGGATCTTCTATAGGTTTTGTCTCTTCATTTTGCTGGATAATAGAAAGGAAGGGCTGGCTGTTCGTGGTGGACATAGCCCAAACTGGGTGAACCACGTATATCTGTGTCTCTCTAGTTTTATGTGTTTTGTGTGCTTGTATTTTCTACATATTTTATGTGTTGCATTGCTCCATAATATATAATTTTCTAACAATTGGTATCAGAGCCGAAGGTATATTTGGTTGATAAACTCGTAGGAAAGAAGGGTTCCTGGTTCGAGTGGGAGCAATGGCGAAAGATGGTAAGTTTAGGGTCGAGAAATTTAACGGCCAAAACTTCCCACTATGGAAGATGCAAATGGAAGATTATCTATATCAGAAATATATGTACCTACCATTGAGTGGAAAAACAAAGAAGTCGACGGCCATGACAGACGTGGAATGGAACATTATCGATAGAAAGGCACTCAGAACAATACGGTTGTGCTGTGGTGAAATCCCTTTTAATATTTTGAAGAAACAACAGTAGAGGGTTTGATGGAACGTTTAGGCAGAAACTATATATGGCTCTCGGCCTCAAACAAAGGTATTTCTTGTAGAAACGATTATTTAATATGAAAACGTGAAGGTGGGGTCTGTTTAAGACCATTTAAATAATTTTAATACAGGTACCAGTCAGCTAAGTTCTATAGGGGTAAACTTTGATGATGAAGTTAGAGCTCTGTTATTCTTGTGCTCATTTCCAGAGACTTGGAATGGTTTAGTAATGGCCATTAGTAACTCTGTCTCTGGATCTAGTACTTTAAAGTTTGATGATGTTGTCGGTGCTATCCTTAGCGAGGAAATGCGATGGAAAAGCTCCGGTGAGACATCGAGTAATGATTTGAGTGCATAGTCTAGGGGAAGGATAATGGAAAGAGGAAAGAGCGCGGGATATCACAGTAAATCAAGGAAATGCAGATCCAAGTCCAATTGGGGGATAGTGTGCTGGAAATGCAGAAAGAAAGGACACCTAAAGAAAGACTGTAGATCTCGGAAGGGAAAAGAAGGAGATGCACATCAAGAAAACAATCATGAATCAAACGTGACAGGTGATGTGTTACAAGATGCTTTGATTCTTTCTTTCGAAAATGTTACTGATTCTTGGGTTGTAGATTCAGGGGCTTCATTCCATGCCACTTGATAAATATTTTCATGGCTATATTCAGGAAATTTGGTCAGTTAATTTATGTTGATCAACCTTGTAAGTGTTGGAATGAGATGAGATCTTGTAAACAGATACAGATAAAACAATGGCTATTAAAGGAGGTAAGACATGTTCAGGATCTAAAGAAAAAATACAATTTCAATAAGACAGGTTAGGTGGTAGAGGGTTGTGCAGCTTAACTTTTTGAAGGATAAAGCTTTCCAGGAAAGTCTTAAGAGAACCACCAATATGTGCAAAAGGAGAAAAGGTTTGTACATTGTATTTGGTATTTATAACTCTGTTAATCCTTTAAATTCCAAAGGAGAAGATGTAGAATTATGGCATCATAGGCTTGGACACATGAGTGAGAAGGGGATGAAGATTCTTCACTCAAGAAATTTGTTGCCAGGTTTGAAGAATGTTGTTTTAGATTTCTGTGAAAATTTCATTTATGGAAAACAAAAGAGAGTCAGATTTCTCAGAGTTGGGAAAGAAAAGAAGAGTGAAAAATTGGAGCTTGTGCATACAAATGTATGGGGACCTGCTCAAGTATCATATCTCGGTGGCTCTCACTATTATGTTACGTTTATTGATGATTCAACTAGAAAAACTTGGATTTATTGTATTAAAAATAAATCTGATGTATTTGATACTTTCAAGAAATGGAAAGCTTTGGTTGAGATTGAGTCGGGAAAGAAGTTGAAGTGTCTCAGATCAGAAAATAGAGGTGAATATTGCAGCAAAGAGTTTGATAGGTACTATTCAGAGCATGGAATTCATAGAGAGAAGACAGTTCCAAGAACACCACAAGAAAATTGTGTGTCAGAAAGGATGAACAGAACAATCACGAACCATGCAAGGTGCATGAGATTGCATGTAGGATTGCCTTTACAATTTTGGGCAGATGCTATAGATACTGATGTTTATCTAATAAACAGAGGGCCTTCAAATTCCTTGGATGGTGGTATTCCATAGGAAGCATGGACAGGTAAAAAGGTAAACTACTCTTTTTTAAAGCCTTTTGGTTGTGATGCCTTTGTCCATATTAATAAAGAAAATAGAACAAAGCTTGAGGAAAAATCAAATAAGTGTACCTTTATTGGATATGGTGTTAATGATTTTGGTTATCGCTTATATGATTATGAAAATCACAAAATCATTAGGAGCAGAGATGTAATATTCAATGAAAAGGTCTTGTATAAGAATCAGTTGTAGGAAAAGAAACAGGAAAAAGAAAGCAAGGAATCCACGGTTCTTGATGAGATAACAGAAAACGTAAAGGTGCCTGACAATAATAATCAACAACCACAACAACAACATACACAATGGTAACATGCACCTCAAACACTGAAAGTGGTGTTAGAATATCTACCAGGATAAGTAGACCCCCTGAACGATACTCTCCATCATTATATTATTTATTGTTGACTGATTCTGGTGAACCTGAATGTTATGAGGAAGAAATGTAGGTTGAAACCAGGAAGAAGTGAGAGCTAGCCATGGAAGAAGAGATGGTATACTTAATGAATACCTAGAATTGGGACTTAGTTAGGTTTCCTGCAGGTAAAACTACATTGCAGAGTAAATGGGTTTATAGTCTGAAGGAAGAAGATGGAGGAAAATAGAGGTACAAAGCTAGACTTGTGGTGAAGGGTTTTGCACGGAAGACGATTGTTGATTTTGATGAAATATTTTCTCCTATTGTGTGCCTTCGCTTTAATCAAAACTATTACACTGATCTTGTAGCGAGAGAAGATTTGTCTTGAGCCATGATACGAAGAACAACATTCTCAAGAAATTTGGAAAGATATGCATCGACAACGAAGGAATATGACATCAAAGGGAAAAAATTGGTGTACGAGTTAAAGAGAAGCTTGTGTAGCTTAAAATATAAACCCAGGTAATTATTATCTAAAAATTTAGGCAAGTTTATGTAAGAACAAAGATTATAAATTGTCATAAATTGTTGTGTTTATCTTGAAAAAGAAAAATGATGGCTATATTATATTGTTGTTGTATGTAGATGACATGCTTGTTGCAGGGTCTAACATGCAGGAAATAAATGTGCTCAAAAGAAAATTGGCAAATTCATTTGCAATGAAGGATTTGGGAGCTGCAAAACAAATCCTTGGTATGAGGATAACTAGAGACAGGAAAAATCGGAAATTAACACTGTCTCAGAATGAGTACATAGAAAAGGTGTTGAAAATATTTAATATGCACAATGAAAAACCAGTTAGTACACCTTTTGCTAGCCATTTCAAACTTGGTAAGGAGATGTGCCCAAAGACCCAAGAAGACATGGATTATATGTCTAAAGTTCCATATGCATCAGCAGTTGGAAGCTTAATGTATGCAATGGTCTGCACAAGGCCTAATATTGCACATGCAGTGGGAGTTGTAAGCAGGTACATGAATAATCCAGGAAAATAACATTGGATGGCAGTAAAATGGATTCTCAGATATTTGAGAGGTACCAAAAATCAAGCATTATGCTTTGGTGGTTCAAACATTGCTCTACAGGGATATGTTGATGTAGATATGGCAAGTGACAGAGATAAAAAGAGGAGCACTACAGGATATGTATTTATTGTAGGTGGAATAGCTGTCAGTTGGGTTTCAAAAATCCAAAGTGTTGTTGCACTTTCAACAACAGAAGTAGAGTATGTTGCTGCTATAGAGGCTAGTAAAGAAATGATTTGGTTACAAAGGCTTATGGGTGAATTGGGTAAGAAGCGTGATATGGGCATGTTATACAGTGATATCCAAAGTGCCATTCATCTTGCAAAGAACTCAGCATTTCATTCCAAGATGAAACACATACATCTCAAGTACCATTTCATACGGTCAGTATTCGAAGATGGAGAGTTGAAGCTGGAAAGATACACACTAGCCAAAATCCTACAGATATGCTAACAAAAGTTGTAACCAGGGAGAAAATAAGAATGTGCTCATTTTTTATTGGTCTTCAAGAATGATGATAAAGATGAGAAACAACCAGGTCCAAAGAGGAGTCATTGTCCATGATCAGGAGATCATGTCCTTTGTGGAAAAATGCTCAAAAATTTAGTTTCTCAAAATTGGTCCAAACTAGAACGACAGGAAAGAGCTCAGAAAAACATTCCTGTAGACGCGAATGGCACTGAAAACCGACGTTGTATGAGAAATTTATTTAGCTTTGAAGTTTTCCAATTTCAGTTAAAAAATGGCCGGTTTGACTTTATAAAAGTTTTTATTTAAAAAATAATATTCCATAGAATATTCTAGGAATATTCCAAGGAATATTGTACGGAATATTTTGCGAAATATTCCTCTGGCTGCCATCAAAGGGTGCCACGTGGCTAGCCCAGAGGCCGCAACGTGGCCCCAAGGTCAATTCTGAAATTGTTGTGCATTTCAAAATATTTGTTGGAGCGGCAGGGTTCAACCCCGGGTCGGGGTGGGCAAAGTCGGGCAGCCCAACCATTAGGTCATGCCTTTTGATCTTAATAAGCATTGGCACCCACTTATAGTTAAAATTTACTGTTCGTTTGGGCGGGGCCCGAAAGGGGGCCAACACCTAAGGGCCAGCCCCCTCTGCATGTAACCCAGGCCCAGGAACCGTGAGCTAAGAATCGACGTGCATAAATCCGGATAAGGACTGGTCACATGTTACTAGGCCGGGGGTTAAATATTACGGTTTAAACCTTAATAAACGCTGACATCAACTCATATTTAAACAACCACCTTCGATCGGTGCGGTCCTATGGGCCTTATCCATTAGCACCTTCCAACTGGCAGTCAGTATGGCGGTCCCCCCAATTTTAGCGCCCGTCTCCATTTTTGTCGGGGCTATCTGGTAGTGCTCCACATTTAGTGGAGCTTTTCAAGGGCACATTGGGCAAAAACTTCAGTTGACCATAACTTTGGCGAGGGAAGTCCAATTGGGATGAATTTGTTTTTGTTTTGGGGGTATTTAAGCATTTTGAAGCTGTTGGAATAGGTTGCAGAGCCATCAGGGCACTTTTTCAGTGATTTTATCAGCGAATTTTCTTGTGGAGCCACTAGGGCTTGGTGAAAGATCAACTGTATTGGGCTATGTTCATCCATTTGAGGTGAATGAATAGTCAATTTTTACTGTTTCCAGGACTCTGTTTCTGAATTTGCAGCTATTTTAACCTTTTGAGGCTTTCTTCATGGTGTAATACTTATTTTGAGCATTAATAAAAGAGGGAAAAGCCTATTTCGAGGCTTTTGGACCCAGCAGAGGTAGCCCAAGAGAGGGGTGAACTGCTTAAACAAATGCTTATTTTTATGCTGTGCATTTTTGCTGCTATTTTCCAGAGTTTAATACATTAAACAGTAATTTTTAATAAGTCCACTTTTCACAATGAGACTTATACAGTGATCAAAACTCATTTGTTTCACTTCAAACCACATTACTTCCATTGCAGAATACTTGAACTTGTTTATTCACACATAAAATTTTGTTAATGAATACTGTGCAAACATAAACAAATACTTTCATTGCCAGATCGATTTAGTGTTTACTTCATATTTCTTTAGGCAGAGCCAGTAAGAGGGCGAGAAGCTTCTAGTTTCATCCTTTCTAGTAAAGGTGAAATAACCAGTAAAATGCCCTATTGTCTATCTCTGTATATGAAATATTTTGTTCACAGATCAGATCAGATTGGTATCAGATCTCTAGGGTTTGCTTAAGATTTTGTGAAATTTGTGCAAGAAAATTGTGTTATTTTGCAAAATTTGATGCTTGCTAGGCTGAAATTGAAAAGAGGGGAAGGTCAATTGGTTATAGCACAAGATAATCCTCAACCAAGGAGGGCTAGGGTGCCATTATCTCCACCTTCCATTTCATCCTCATTAGCCTTAGAATCAGCCACAAACATGTCTTCCAGAGAAGGAGAAGTACATGAGGAAATGGATCCCAAGGAAGAAGAAAGAGTCTTTAGAAAAGATTTCTTGGACATGACTGAGATGGTTAGGATCCTATACCAAGAGAGAAATGATAGGATTGTTGGAGAAGGGTCTAGAAACCAAAGAGAAGAAGGAGATTATTCAGGAGGGAAGAAAGACAAGGATGAGTCTAAGAAAGGGAATGGAGGAAATGGTGATCCTTCATCTCCATCATCATCCTCTTCCTCCACATCATCCTCTTCAACTTTTGTTAATCAGTCACACAAAACAAAAACATCTCTTAAAAATCCTTTGTTAAAGCTTGATGTGAAGTTTGAGTTGCCGATGTTTAATGGTGATGTGAATGCAGAAAAACTAGATAACTGGATTAGACAGCTGGAAGTCTATCTAAGAATTCAGAATTTGCATGATGATGACAGAAAAATCCAATTAGCCTTATTGAGAATGGATGGAGCAGCTTTGGTTTGGTGGGAAGCCAAGACCAGAGAGGAGATTAAAAAGCATGGTAAGATAACTCTAACATGGACTGAGTTTATTACTGCTATTAAGAAACAGTTTTATCCTCTTGCTCATATTCAGAAGGCATTCATGAATTGGAAAAATTTTAGGCAACTTAAGGGTCAAAATGTGCAAGATTATACCCAAGATTTTAGAAGGAGAGCACTTCTACTTGGGGTAGACTTACAAAGTCAAGACACCTTGTTGAAATACATAGGAGGTTTGAACAATTACCTTCAACATACTATTCTAATGTTCAATACTACTAGCTTAGATGAAGTCTATGTCCAGGCTACACATTTAGAAGCTAGAGGAAAGAACACTTTTGATGAGGATAGTAATTTCAAAAACAAAGGAAAGAAAAGAGTTGCAAATTCAAGAAAAGAAAAAGGAAAGTTGTTTTGCAAGAAATGTTCAAAGACAAGTCATGATGAAGATCATTATTGGAAGCTTCATCCTGAACTGAAACCAGAAAAATACAAGAACAAAAACAAGACCAAAGAAAAGGAGAAAATTGTAGCAACAATTGATCAAGACTTAGGGTCAGACTCAGGAGATGAGACAAAAAACATAGGCATGGTTTTAAAGAACATTAAGAGGAAAGAAGTGGTGCAAGACACAATTCCTAGTTCTAGCTCTTTGAATTGTCACAAAGATACTCATGAAGAAAAGAGGAGGATAGTGCTCTTCCATGTGAGGGTAATTTCAAAACATACCAAAATTGACACACTGGTTGATAGTGGGTCACAAGCTAATCTCATATCTGAAGACTTGGTTAAGCAGCTTGAACTTGAGACCATTCCACATCCGAAGCCTTATCCACTTGGGTGGATATGCAAGGATGCCAACTTGCAAGTCTCAAGGAAGTGAATATTGCACTTTGCAATAACTACACACTTTATTGACACAGTTGAACTTGATGTGGTGCTGCTTGATATCTCAAGTATTGTTTTGGGAAGTCCTTATTTATTTGACAGGAATGCCATCTTTCATCGCCATGAAAACAAGTATCACTTGTTCAAAGATGGTAAAGAGTACATTGTGAGAGCACACAAGAAGAAGATGGAATCTTGTTTACTCCATGCAAGTCAATTGAAAAGACTGGTTAATGCAAGTCAAAGTCTAACTTTGTTAATGTTGAAACGACAAGATTTTGAGCATTCACCTTTTTATGATGTTGCTAATGATTTGTCTCAGTTTAATAACAGTTTTTATTTAAAAAATGACGATGTTATGTTGTGTAAATTACCTTTTGGGTCAGCCAATGCAGTGAATGAAATGTCAAAGAAAAGAAGTGCAAGCAAGGAGGACACACAATTCAGCATGGGACAAAGTTGGTTTCAAAATGGTAGAATTCGCCATGGAAAAAGTTTACAAGGTGAAAGTCATTTTAAGTCTTCTGGGAAGTTTGATCAATGTAGAAAAATTTTGTTTTCTGTAGATTACAGTTGTTGTTCTGCAAATTTTAATAATTTGTATCATGACTCCATCAATCTTAGCAATAGTCGATCAGTTGATTCCATAGACAGTTTATCACTTTCTCAAAAGCTCCATTTGATGAAATTGGGTAGATTTCAATTATTCAAGGGTGGAAGAGTGGAGAATCAGTCTCCAAATTATCAGTTTCACTAATCAGAGAGCTTTTGGGGTCCAAAAGCTTCCCATTTGGGAGGTGTGATCAGGAGATCAAGTCCTTTGTGGAAAAATGCTCAAAAATTTAGTTGCTCAGAATTGATCCAAACTAGAACGACATGAAATATCTTGGAAAAACGATCCTGTAGATGTGAACAGCACTGAAAACCGATTATGTATGAGAAAGTTATTCAGCTTTGAAGTTTTCCAATTTCAGTTAAAAATGGCCAGTTTCACTTTATAAAAGTTTTTATTTAAAAAAGAATATTCCACAGAATATTTTGGGAATGTTCCAAGGAATATTCTACAAAATATTCTTCGAAATATTCCTCTGGCTTCCAATCAAAGGGCACCACGTGGCCTCAAGGTCAATTCTGAAATTGTTGTGCATTTCAAAATATTTGTTGGAGCGGCAGGGTTTGACCCCGTGTCGGGGCGGGTAAAGTCGCGCAGCCCAACTGTTGGGTCACGCCTTTGGATCTTAATAAGCATTGGTGGCCACTTATAGTTAAACTTTACTGTTCATTTGGGCGGGGCCCGAAAGGGGGCCAGCCCCCTCTACATGTAACCCAGGCGCAGGAACCGTGAGCTAAGAATCGATGCGCATAACTCTGGATAAGGACTAGTCACGTGTTATTAGGCCAGGGGTTAAATATTACGGTTTAAACCTTAATAAACGCCGACATCAACTCATAGTTAAACAACCACCTCCGATCGGTGTGGTCCTATGGGCCTTATCTGTTAGCACCTTCCAACTAGTGGTAAGTATGGCAGTCCCCCCAATTTTAGCGCCTGTCTCCATTTTTGTTGGGGCTATCTGGTAATGCTCCACATTTAGTGGAGCTTTTCAAGGGCACACTGGGAAAAAACTTCAGTTGACCATAACTTTGGCGAGGGAAGTCCAATTGGGATGATTTTTTTTTTTGTTTTAGGGGTATTGAAGCGTTTTGAAGCTGTTGGAATAGGTTGCAGAGCCATTAGGGAACTTTTTCAGTGATTTTATCAGTGAATTTGCTGTGGAGCCACCAGGGCTTGGTGAAATATCAGCTGTATTGGGCTATGTTCATCCATTTGAGGTGAATGAATAGTCAATTTTTACTATTTTAGCACTCTGTTTCTAAATTTGCAGCTATTTTAGCCTTTTGATGCTTTATTCATGGTGTAATACTTATTTTTAGTATTAATAAAAGAGAGAAAAGCATATTTGAAGGCTTTTGGACCCAACAGAGGTAGCCCAAGAGAGAGGTGAACTGCTTAAACAAATGCTTACTGTTATGCTGTGCATTTTTGCTACTATTTTCCAAAGTTTACTACATTAAACAGTAATTTTTAATAAGTCTACTTTTCACAATGAGACTTATACAATGATCAAAACTCATTTGTTTCACTTCAAACCACATTACTTCCATTGCAGAATACTTGAACTTGCTTATTCACACATAAAATTTGGTTAATGAATACTTTGAAAACATAAACAAATACTTTCATTTCCATATTGATTTAGTGTTTACCTCATATTTCTTTAGGCAGAGCTAGTAAGAGGGTCAGAAGCTTCTGGTTTCATCCTTTCTAGTAAAGGTGAAATAACCAGTAAAATCCCCTACTATCTATCTCTGTATAAGAAATATTTTGTTCATAGATCATATCAGTCCAGCAAATGATGTAGCAGTGGATTTGCTACAATCAGTCTCCAAGTGGGAGATTATTGGGTGTGGAGCCTGATTTTCATCCTGATTCAGAGATGCTTGTTTTAGCTAGATGTATACCCCAAGAGAACTATACACCCTTGCAGCGGGGGGGTGCGGGGGGGACTTGTCCCCCTTGCGGGGTACAGAGGGGCTGACCGCCCGGTTGGGGGGTCTAGGGGCCAGCAGTCCCCCGGTGGGGTTTCGGGGGCAGCGCCCCCGAAGCTAAAAACAGATGCAAAATTTCCTTGTAAAAGTATAGTAATTTCTAGTCAATCTGGGCCGTTCATTAGGCGGATGATCTAACGGTAGAAGATATGTTTATTTTAGGGTTTTTTTTTCTAGAAGGCAACCCCTCTCTTTGTATGAGGGTATTGTATTGCGGTTGTGTATTACATCTGTATTCTCTGAGCAAAAAGAGATCGAGAGACTGTGAGAGAGAACGGAGGATATTACAGTGGATCTTCTGTAGGTTTTGACTCTTCATTTTATTAGATAATAGAAAGGAAGGACTAGCTGTTCGTGGTGGATGTAGCCCAAACTAGGTGAACCACGTATATCTGTGTCTCTCTGGTTTTATGGGTTTTGTGTGCTTGTATTTTCCGCATATTTTACTTGTGGCATTGCTCCATAATATAGAATTTTCTAACACAAGATGACGAGACCTCTCTTGTATTCGGTGTCAAAAGTACATATCAATTTGCTGCCAATAACATGTGGCTATTACCCGTTCAAGGTAATGTTCTTCTGCAAAGAACTCTCACAATATCATCAACACAACATATCTCCTACATAGATGACATTATTTCACTGGTGAGAGATAGAAGCCCCTCACATATACCCTTAAATTCCACACTGAAGAATACAATAAAAGGCTTCATGAATAAATAATTCAAACCAGAGTTGAACCATGCTGGTCACAGTTTCTGTAAAGTTTAATCTAGAATTGGGAAAACTCCTACATGGTCTCCTCCATGCTCAACATCTTCGAAAACTACTGCAAACATCTGATTGATCCATATACCTTACTTGTAAAACTTTTAGTATGACCTTGAAGCTAAGCTCAAATTAGTAAAAAAAAAAGGTACCAATGGATTCAAAGCATCCAAAAACCTCTAAGTAGCCTCTTTTGGCTCTTTAATTGGTCTTCAGGGGAAGAAGATATGACCTCCTCTTCTAGTGGTTGCGGGCATATTTAATCTTCAAGCTGGAAAATTACCTTCTAGAAATGATCCTTTGAATATGAAACCTACACCAATGAATCAGGAATGCTCGAAAATCACTACCTAGCCTCTTACTGTGCTCAATTTGGTCGCAAACTGCCCAAGTTATGACTTCTTCTAGTTTCACGTAGGAATCCTCCACTAAATTTGGTAAACTAGAGTTAACTGGGGTTAAAATGGAACTTTCCCTGACTTTGGAGGTCTGCTAATTAGCACGTCATTAATTTTAAGTGGTGTTTAATGCATTAATTCAGCACGCTTAACGTTTTATCTCCGCACCTAATTAAATCCACGTTAAGGCTTTGGATTAGCGCTAATGAAGTGATTATGGGTTAATAAATCCATGTTTTAAGTTTTTAATCTCGATCTTAAGGTAGAGCTCTGCCAGTAGTCATAACATGTGGTCCCATGGATTGGAGGTTGGCCCCCGCTTACCCCCGCCATATCCCATTACACTCAATAAAACAAAGGTGAAGTCCCTATGGGTTAAGAACTTCTCGTGTGGCATGGCAGTATGAATTTTGCGTGTTGTCGGGCAGGTCACGGGGTCGAACCCGACCTTCGCCCGACCTCCGATATATATAAAAGTTTCACCAATGTATAATCCAATAGGGGGGAAACGTGCTGGCCTTCGGGTTGGTCACGTGTCGTCACATGAGTTGCCCACTTTCCATCCAATCAAATTGCAAAAAATTACCAACGTCATCAACCAATCCTGAAATGACACTTTTCAGTAGCACATATGACCAACTGGATAAATATTTTGGGAATATTCCTTGGAATATGTTTTTTCGTGACTGGGTTTCCCAGTCATCATCCTGTCAATTCTGTATAAATTTTAGTTGTTTCTAAAAACGGAAAGCAAGCTCTAACTTTCACATAGAAGTCGGTTTTCGATGAAACCAATTTTTGGTATGTGTTATATTATTTCCATGATTAGTCGCATGCCTCGGGAAAAAAAAAATTGGACCCTATCTTTCGATGGGTGGACCCGGCCATGGTTTTGTGCATGGGTTTGCACATGGTTTTGGGGCATGATGGTTTTCGACCCCTCGTATTTTGTAGATTTGGTCAAGGGAACTACATTTATGTTTTAATCGAGGGTTAATGGATTGGGGTTTATGAATGATTTGTCATGTATACATATGTGTTGTAACACTAAAAGGAATATAATGAAAAATCAAGATGGTAGTCCCAATTTGGGATCCAAGGGAAATCTCTGTGTATATATGTTTTATGTTTTATTCTCTTGCTATTTTTTATTTTCCATTTTTAAGATTAGTTTGCAGATAATTGATGTACAGGGTTAAAACCTACATTTGGTATTAGAGTTGTTTCAGATTCAAGGGGAGCAGGGAAAATTTTAAGGATGGAAATTTATCTTAAAGTTTAAAAATCTTGGTGAATCTTACGAGTCTCTAATATGTAGACTGTAAAAGGTTTAGTGATTTTTTTTCAAATATATCCAAATTTCTAATGATTTTATATAGTCTTTATAAAAATTTGGTGATTTTTTGGATAACATACTTTTATACTATAAAATTTGGGCGAATCACTTTTAGAAAAATATGGAAATTAGCGAATCTTTGTTTTGGAAAAACCATGGAAAATTAGCTCACCTATGAATATTAGCGCCTAAAGTTTTCCTTGAAGGGGACACCTTTGCTGCTGAGGGGTTTTTTCCTCGGGCCTGTGGTAGACTCTGTTCAGTGGGAGATCTGCGGGATCGATTCTTATGGTGAAATAAGATGGCGAGTAGTGGAAATATAGATATCGATAAATTTAATGGTCATAGTTTTGAGTTGTGGAAGCTCAAGATGGAGGATCTGCTCATGGATAAAGATCAGTGGATCAGTAGATCCGAGTACTAAACCAACGGTAATGTCAGATAAAGAATGGAAGAATGTGGACCGGAAGGAAAAGATCACAATACGGTTGTGTATCTCATATTCGGTATTGTTGAATGTATCTAGGGAAGCTATGGCGAAGACTTTGTGGGACAAGCTAGGGACTTTGTACCAATCTAAGTCTCTGGTGAATAAATTTCTCCTATGGAAAAATTTGTATACACTGAGGATGAAGGATGGAGACTCATTGACTGAGCATTGAAACACATTCAATACTCTGGTAAGTCAGTTTTCATCTTTTGATATTAAAATATCAGATGAAGATAAGTGCATCAATTTTTTGTCTTCTCTACCATATTCGTGGGATAAACTCATTATTGCAATAGGTAACAATACAACTACCTTGAATTTTGATGAAATTATCTCTACCTTGCTATCGAAGGAAATGAGACAGAAAAATATGGAGGGCTAGAATGGATTTTCCTTATCTATTAGAGGAAGGTTCAAAAATAGAAACAAAAATAAGTTTTTGAGTGGGAGATCTAAATCTTTAGGAAAGTTTGTAAAGGTGTGCTAGAAATGTGGAAGGGAAGGGCACTACAAAAAGGACTATAGATATAAAGCTCCTAAGAAAGGAAAGGGATCTGATGATTATCCTTAGTCATAGGAAAAAACCACCTCAGATGAAGGTGCGGATGTGTATTTGGATTCTTCTTCAAATACCCATGTAGATCATGAGGCATGGTTGATTGACTCGGGTGCATCCTTTCACATCATACCCATAGGGAGTGGTTCTGCGAGTATGAAAATTACGATGGTGGTGGTGTCTTCTTAGGGAATGATAGGAAGGCTATAATCGTCGGATCTGGAAAATTCTAGCTGAAGCTGCAAGGTGGAAGGATTATAACACTTCCTTGTGTTTTTTATATTCCTGCATTAGACGGAAATTTCATTTCTATAAGCAATATGGATGATGTAGGTGTAAAAACAATGTTAAAGAAAGATACCAGCAAGATGGTTCGGGGAGAACTGGTATTAATGTGGGGAGTTCGGATTGGAACTATGTAAAAGCTTCAAGGTAGCACTGTTATTGATGGGTGCAACAATTCGGTGGTTCATGAAAGTGGAGCGAAAATCCTAATGGTCTCTGGAGAAAAGACCATGTTATGGAATCAAAGGCTTGGACATATTGGAGAGAAGGGCCTTTAGATATTGCATGGTAATGTTATGGTAGAAGTTATGTCCAATTTCTCTCTGGATTCTGATTTCCGTGAACATTGTGTATATGGGAAGCAGAATCGGGTGAGTTTTCCTTCTAGTGCTAAGAGGTCTAACATGATATTAGAGCTTATGCACAATGATGTGTTTGAACCTATGTCAGTTCCATCATTGGGTAAGTCTGTGTACTATGTGTCATTCATAGATGAATTCTCGAGTACATGGATATATTTCTTTGAGGAATAAATCTGAAGTCTTTGATAGATTTAAATAATTTAAGGCTCTAGTGGAAAACTAGACAGAGAAGAAGATAAAGGTGCAGAGGACAGACAATGGTGGAGAGTTTTGCAAGAAGGAATTTTAATATTTATGTCAGAATTCTGGTATAGCATGGAAAAATACTACTCCATTCACACCTCAGCAAAGCAGAGTTGCAGAAAGAATGAACAGAACACTAATGGAAAAGGAAAGAGGCGTCCTCAGTAGTACCGAGTTAGGACAAGAATTCTAGGCAGAGGCAGTGGAGACTGCATGTTACCTGGTTAGCATATCACCTTCATCAGCATTGGAGGATAAGACTCCAAATGAGGTAAGGACTGGTAAGAAACCCTCTCTTTCACATGTGAGGATATTTGGATGTGATGCATATGTACATGTTCCAAAGGAGAAAAGGACCAAGTTGGATAATAAACGATAAATCTGAAAGGTGCATATTTATTGGGTATATGGATGTGTTATCACCCTAGTAATTTCTTAAGCTGTGGGATTTGAGTTTTTAGTGAAAGAAGACCAGGGGTAACGAAAAACCTACTTGGAACAATAGGATCTAGCCTTCCTAGAGTTCAGAGAGGGCTCTCTCTTTAAGATTTATATTTGTTCTTTATCTATGTTTTAGGCTAGTTATGATAGAACAATTTGGTTTTGTTTTAATATGTTTGGTGAGTAAAAATCACTTAGGATTAAACTAGAGAGATATCTACCTGTCCATTGGGCTATGGAGTCTAAATATAGATAGAATTACTAGAAGGCAAGGCCAAAAGGGTGAAAATGTATTCAGGGCAAGGTAGATAACCCTCAGAGTTTTGGGGAAAAGGTTTTTTGATGAAATGGTATAGTCGGGATAAAGGGTAATGAAGGATCCTTTGATATAGACAATGGAAGAAGGAGGCAGGGGTCAAAAATAAGTAGGAGCAATGAAGCATTCCTAACATCAGAAACTAGCAAAAAACATTTAAATTGTAACTTAGTTAAAACATGGAGCAATAAGCTAATCCTGAAGTAATATTCCTAGTTACTCATTAAGACAGATCAAACGCATAATGGATTGCATGGAACTTAGAAGTGAAAGAATGACAAGAAGAGATGCACTTTACTCTTTAACTTGTTGCAAGAATCCTGAATTATGATGCCCAATTAGCTCTTTCCAGTCAGCTACATGGAAATCAACACATGTAAGCCTATAATGTATCATAAAAGGGTCTATAGTAATCTTATAAATTTTATTCCACACTTAATACTTCTAATGCAGAAGTCTTTATACAAAATATTGTTTACAAATATCCTAGAGAGATGAAGGAATATCTTTAGGAAATACAAAATATCTTTAAAAAATAAGAGGGTCAGCTGCTTAACAAATTAGCAAGTTTTCCTCTTATCCAAAATATATAGAACAACTCTATCTAATCAAGGAGCTTTTATTCACAAGTTGTCCTGCTTGCTGGCTGCTTAAAAAATATCCTTGTTTGAGCTGCCTTCACTAATACTCTTTCTTTTGATACACTTTAATGTTGTTATTTTAACCCGATACACTAACTTATATTTTCACTCTTTACTGCTGTAAAAAGAAACCTTTATTCAGTAAAAAAATCAGCTGACTGTCTTTTTTGTTTTATTTTTTGTTGGATTGTTTCTCATGTAGTTTTCTTCATTGTTTTTCCTTTTCAATGCTACATTAAATCTGTAAAATCTTTCCATCGCTCTGCATTTGGTATTGTCACATTTTTTATCTTTCTAAATTTCTCATCAGCATCTGTGTAATTGGAAAAATTAGGCTTAAAAACAAAAAGATGCTTGATCTCATTTTGAAGAAAAAACAAGTCTTCAATATATTGAAGAATGACCTTTCCTGTGGGAGAGCCCTGTGGCAGTGGCTTGTTGATTTTTTATTTTGAAAAATCCCTTATCTTTTTGTCATAATCTTTTTGGGCCATCAACTTTTCATTGAAGAAATGAATATCTGGAAGACCAGTTTGTCTCAGCATATTGTATTTTTCTAAAAACTTGGTTATAGAAATATTCATTGCATCACACTTTTCCTCTAATTTGTTCATCAGATTTCTCTTTTTCAGAACCTTCTTGATCTGTAAAATGGTCTTTGTTCTATCCTGTACCTATAACTCTTCTAACTCTGCTCTGTTTTACTATTCAAGAAAGTGATGAGCTTCAAAGCTTGTGCTGGTTTATCTGCTGACTCTTCTTTTGTCTTTTGGATTTCAACTTGGGCTGCTAGAAGTAAGTCTCTCTGTTCATAGATAATTTGAATTGAAGGCCATTGGAGATGAATGGCATCAATTATATTTGTCCAAAGGTAATTTCTTATGTAAGAAATTTGTTCAGTGAAATTCAAGTATTTTTGTAGGATTTTGATTTTCTCTTCAAGTCTTATGACCCTTTGCTCATAATTTTTGGCATTGATTAATGATGTTTTGTTGGAGGTTTCCAAATTCTAAATCATCTTTTTAAAACTATTAATCTCATTGGTTTTTAGTGACATTTCCTCCATAGCATTTACTATCTGACCTGCATCATCTGTGTGATGTACTTGTGTTGTTGAAGAATCAGTTGCTGATGTTGTAGCTGAATGCACTGGCACTGTAGTTGCCAATGGCTCATTAGGTGCTAATTTTTCTCCCAATGTAGAGGTCACATCTATGGTAATTACTGGTGTGACTGCAGGAATAATTGGAGCTTCAGCTTCTTTTATAGTTTCTTTCTCTTTCACAAGTTGATCCAATTGTGTTTCCATTTCTTTTGTTTGAGTAGTTAGCTTGAGAATCAACTGCATCATGTCTTCTTTTTCTATCTATTCTTGAAGAATTTATTTATTTTGAGGGTGCTCACTTTGAGGAAGCTTCAAATGTTTCCTCAAAGCTGCAATGTCCTCATTTTTAATTTTAATTAATATTTCTTCTGCTAGAACATCAGAAGGATCAACTCCGACCTGCAAAACTAAGTCTTCTAAGGTTTTAATTCTTATATATTTAGCATACAAAGAGCTTTTTTCCAGCTTCATTTGATCCTGAAAGTTAATAATGGTATTATGCAACTTAGTAGCACTCATAGCCTTTGTTACCATAGTAGAATATAACCTCTCAGAGCTATGTCTGTGGAATTATATTTGGTCTAGTTCATGCACATTTTCAGTATCTACTTCAAACTCAAATTTTTTGTATTCTACCATTGTCTTAGGTGTTGAAGTAGTTGGTTGCAAATATGACATAATCATTTTATTTGTGGAATAGTCAAAGGATGTAAGTAGCCTGTTCTGATTCCCTGGCTTCTGTTTTAAGAATTGAGAGTAAATCTCACTTTTGATCTCTTCATTCTTCTATTTGATTTGCTTGTACCTTTCTTTGATGTCTAAGTCTTTTTCCTCCACTGTGTGTGAGGGAGAAGCCTCCATGTTTTTATGTCTATCAATCATTTGAGTATCTTCTTCACCTGCTGTTTGATATTTTTGTATGTCTACACAAGTCTCACTTACTATTACTATAGCCTCATCTTTGTTTAATTCTACCTCATTTGTATCCTCAACATCAATTACGCTTTCTTTACCTATGGAACTGAATTTGAGCCTTTTATTGTAAATAAACTTGAATTTTGTATCTATGGTGGTCTCTGCTGTGTAGGTCCCCTCATCTCTGCTTCTTTTAGTAGAGGTTTTAGTCTGTTTTGAAACTACCATAGTTTGTGCAACATCCATATTATCTGTTGGTTTTGTATTTACTATTGTATCTTTCAACGTATTATCTACCCATTCTGTTTGATTTGCAAATTTTGCAATCTTTGGCTTGGGCTCATGTATGAAAGGAGAAAATTTTCATTTGACCCTTATATTGCTGAGAATAACTTAAGGGTCATAGTTCCAAGGGAAACTTTCCTGAAATTTTAACTCTGATAATCTTTTGGCTATTTCTTTTTTAGCATTTCTGTTATTTACAATAAAAGGACCAATCTGATTTTTCAACCTGAACTGAGTTTTCTTTGTAGAAAACATGAAATTAATGGAATCAGAGTTTAACACTTGCCTTAATTATTCTAATGCAAAAACTTTGATGCTCAAATACTTAGGAAATTTGTAAGGTAGTAGATTTGATCCAAAAATCATCAATTATGTGTGCTTTTCATACAAATACCAGTCTCCCATCCTACACTATTCTGATAGCTGCAATATTCTCTTCAATTCCTCACTTATCCTAGGCTGCTCTAATTTATATAATACACTCATTGTTGGTTGGAGGAATAGATCTGAAAAGTCTATAAAACTGAAATCACTGCTTTCTTTCCTCAGTAAGGTGGTCCAGAAGATAATGGATAGAGTTTGGCCCTCTAAGTCCATTTTTTGTAATGAAATTGTAAACTTGTCAGATTGGGAAAATAAGAACAAGTGAAATAAGTATGATGAATATATAAACACCCCTTTAGTGGGAAGTTTGGTCAATTGATAATGGATACTATCAGCTATAAATCTGGCATAGTCAAAGATGATGGCAGGAGGTTGTCTTGGAGATAAAGTGGATAAAAAACCAAGAATGGATTCATCAGTGAACTCATATGTGAAGTATCATAGTATGAAAGAAAGCATTGATATCACATGCCTAGACCCTTCAGAAAATTTGGAAGTGGAGGAAGGAGGATTTAGTTTTGGAATGTCCACATGAGATGGCATAAAGTTCTGGAAAATCATAAATCTCTTAGGAAAATCTAATCCTAAATAAAACTGAGTCAATGATTCTATGGATAGAGGGACTTCCTTGGGGTCAAATTTTAATTGTAACATCTCATTGATAGACTCTGCAGTAATAGAAAATAGAATCTCCCTATCAGCATTAACAATTGCTCTCTGAGATGGTAGATAGTGTTTTTGACATAATCTTACATGGTCCTAGCCAGGGTGTGTTACTGGAACTACATATTTGGGTAGATTATTTTCCCAAATAGGCATTTCATCTTTATCTAAGAACTTATCAAAACACCAATTTTGAATCTCTAATAGATTGAATTCTACCACAGGGTCTGCAATTTTATAATCCATATCAGTCAAAGGGATGGTTTCTTCAGTAGGTATTGGTGGTTTAAGGGGATTGACAGACACAGTGGCTTTTACAGTGAGTGTAGGAGTGGATTTGATCACTTTTGATGCTTTTGACTTAGGAGGCTTTGATCCCCCAGGTTTGATAGGCTTAGAAACCCCAGCTTTGGATGTCATCTGTTTCTTAGTCATTTTGAATAACTAAAGCAAGCTTAAACTGTTTGCAATAGTTGAAATTCTTGAAAACAGAGGGTTATTCAGCAATTTCCAGGCCAAGGATGACTTTCAATAATATTTTGCTCAATTTAGGCTTCTGGGATAGGCAAACTAGTTTAAGACAGAAAACAAGGGTTTTCTGAATGACTCAAACTATAAAAAATGAGTTTTTAGGAGATATGTAGACTTTAAACTTCTTATTTCTCCTTGAATTGACTTTCAGAGGTTTTAGACTAAGGAATTTGGCTTTAAAAAGAGGCTTTCTGAAAACAACAATTTCTGGGGAAAATTTGCGAGGGTTTGGCCTGTTTCTGGGATTTTTTTGCAAATTATATGGACAATTTCTCATAATTTAGGCTTTATTTTAGTTATATATGGCTTTAACCTTGAATTTTCAAGCCAGAACAACGAAAAATACCTCAAATGGTAGGTATTTGACTGTCGGAAGGGTTTCTGGAAACTTCTGTGGTTGAATTTGAGCTTTGTTTCAACTTGTTGGAGCCGAGAAGGTCTTTTATGGTATTCAAATAGGGTATCTGCTATGAAATCTGAGTTTTAAGGTATAAAACTGACAAACATAGGTTTAAAACAGAGTTGGGAAGCTTAACATGGCTAGGCGGAGTCTTTTATTAGTTTGGATACACAAATAACTTTGTACAATAACGAATCAAAAGGTTTTAACCTTTATAAATCATTATAAACAATATTAAATGCGGGTCTTATCAATGCGGGAGTGGTTTCTGCTTTTCAAATGCGAAAAAAATTGGTGGTTTTCGCGTTAGTCTCAAGCGGTAAGCTATATTATGCCAAATGAACGTGATCAAATTAAATTGTGACAGGCCACAGGAGGTGGATTCATGAAAACTACTTATTTAGCATTGATTTTGAGTTTGGGCAACCTATCAAGTTATGAGCGTGAAATGCACCCTCCGCCATTGGATCTGGAAGGTCAGGCGAATGGCTAAGATCAAAAGGGAAGGTGCGAAGGAAAACGTAAGTGGGACCCAGGTATTTTAATGAGCGCTGATATATAAAACCTTTGCATATTTTTCATTATAACCAAAGTTTTATATATATATTGTGGGTTTATACATATAACCGGGCTATGGTATGATATATGGTTTATAACAGTGGCTTATATGTATGTTGGGGGTGCATGAGGCGGGTTATGAAATTAACTAGGGTCAATCTTATGTATAGCATGAGGCTAATACATATCGGGTAAATGAATAGGAAAACAAAATGTGAAACGTGAAATGAACCATTAGTTTTAATTCGATATTACCCTAGGTTAACTGTGTAATGTGGGGATTTAATAAGAGTTTTTGTAAGGGCTATGGGGGTTTAACGTTTAGTTTAAATTAAACTTTATGATAATCTTGGAAGTATTTTTATTTTATTATATAGTTTATTAAACCATGGGGGGTTTAATAAATATAGTGGGGCAGGATATTTATATATTATTAGTTTTATGCCAAAGGGGGTATATTCTAGAATTTTATTTCAATGCGTGGATAATTAACTTTGGCATAAAATCTTATAATAGTGGGTTTTTAGGGGATATTAAAATAAAAGAAAATATATTAATAGGATAAGGTTTCTTTTAAGGAGTTAATAGAATAAATTAGAAATTAATATGACAAGGAAAATAAAATACTCAAGAGATACACTTATATGACTAAGTAAAGTGAAAACCTTAAAGTAGATTTTATCTTTTGATGATTTCACCACTTTTACTTAAGATAAGATGTTTTTTGAGGGTTTGTATGTTTTATGAAATGGAGGAAGTCAATCAAAAGGGATATTATGAATTATTGAGTAAGAGAAGAGTTCTTACTCAAGAATTTGAGTTTTGATGGGTAAATGAAGGGTAAATAATGATAATTGGGGATTAATATAGGAATTCAACACTTTTAACTAAGAGTCATTGAGCCTTGGGTCTGGTCCCAACAGAAGTCAGAGAAATGATCTGAGCCCCTTTGATTGAAAGTCTAGAATGTAGAATAACTATAGGGGATGGGAAATTAGTTATTTTTGCTCACTGATGAATATTTACAAGCTTCTTCCCACTTCTTTCTACCTACTTCAATCTAACATTTTTTCTTCCATTTTGCAGGTGCACTTGACCTTGCTACCTTGAAACATTTTATTCTTTTGAAAAGCATAAAGACTATTTAAATCTACCTTATATCATCTGAGGGCTCAAATTAAACTAATGAGCTTCTCTTTATTCTCTAACTATCTACTGATTAGTCAAGATTAATCTACCTGACTAATCTTTATTCACTATCTAAAACATGGAAATTGAAAACATGAAAAGTCAAGTTTAAACAGTTTAACTCATCATGGATTATGGCATTTATTGACACTCTTCCATAATCATCAGCAAAAAGTAAAAAGTAGTGGCATTTGGACTTGCACACTTTCATGTTTTATTTCTTTTTCTTTTGGGGTCTATATTTTTTCTAGATCCATTTGATCTATGTACATATTTTACAAGACTATCATAAGTAAATTCCAAATTATTAATCCTATACTTATAGGAACCTAAGAGCGGCTTGACATGGGGATGGAATTTCCTAGTGAAATATTAAGAACTCCAAGAATAGTAGCCTTCAAATTTGACCCTGATGATCGAGTACTTATCTTTTGATTTCTGCAAAAACTGATATTTATGACATTTTACTATTCAAAGCTTAGGGCATTCTCTCCAGGCTTCAACTTTGGAAAGAAAACATCCAATCCAATCTAAAAACTTCAATGGATATTTACAATGATGTAAAAAGTAACTGGGACTAACTATTGGTTAACTTAGAATAATGGTAGTGTTTAAGCATTCTACCATTAACTGGTCCATATTGAATATCTGCTCCATCCAAATCTTTGATGAAGAAAGAATTATTACCCTTATATCCATAAATGACATAAGGCCCTTTCTATAGAAAATCAAATTTTCCATGTTTTCCTTTTCCCTCTCTCCTGGAATCCCATTTTAACACTTTATCTCTAATGGAAAAGTCATCTTATTTACTTCTTTTATCAAAAAATTTCTTGATTTTATCTTGAATGACTTGAGATCCTTCATATAATTCTTCCCTTGTCTGTTGTAGATGAATAGTTTGATTAATCCTTCTTTGTCTATCATTGAGTTCCACTTCTGATTCTTGGATAATTTTCATTATTGGAACACCTAAAGATGATGGGAAAACTATATCCATCCCATAAAAAATTTGGTGAGGAGATGTTCCAATTGACTTTTTGGTGGTAAGTCTATCTCCCCATAATGCATAGACTAACTTTTTATTCCAAGTTTTCTTGTTGTCTTCAAGTAGTTTTTTAATGATATTGACAAGGATTTTATTTGAATATTCATCTTGGCCATTACCCTGAGGGTAATAAGTATTAGAGTGGCCTAGGGTAATATGTTACTTGTGACAAAAGGTAATAATTTTCTTAGATTTAAATGTTGCTGCATTATTCGTAATTATTTTATGTGGGCATCCAAATCTAGATAAAAGGTTGTTTTCTATGAAAGAGATAATGACTGAGTCAATAGCTTTTCTAGTAGGAATAGCCTCAATCCACTTAGTAAATTAATTTGTGGCAGTCAAAATCCACTTGTGTTGGCTAGAGGATGGAGGGTGAATTTCCCCAATGAAGTCTAAACCCCATTTTTGAAATGGATTTTCAGTAGAAATAGGCTTTAAGGGTAAAGGTAACAACTTCTTTTTTCCTTCAAAAATATGACATTTATGACATGAAGTAAAAAATATTTTCACATCAGCAAATAAAGTAGGCCATTAGAAATCAGCTCTAAGGATCTGATATGTTGTACTTTTCCAATATAACTTTCCTCCACAATCACCTGCATGAAATTCTTCAAGAATTTTTTCAGCTTCTTATTGTAGTAAACAGTTCAGTAATATCCCATTTTGTTCTTTCCAAAAAATCACATTATCCAAGATACAAAATATCATTGCTTTAAGTTTAATAAATCTGGCTTTAGTCCTTGTTAATCTAGGAGGAGCTTGTAAGTGTATAAGTACAAAGATAATATATGAGTACCATGGTGAGTGTATAAAGGCTTCACTGATCAATGGAGTTTCCATCTCTTCCTGGTTATCAACCTGAGCAATAAAATTTATATCTAATGCATTGCAATTGGATTCAGCCATCAATCTGGCTAATCCTTGTCCTTTAATGAGTTTAGTTGGTTTAATCTCTATGTCATATTCTAGGATAGTCGCAATCTATTTTCCTCTTCTTCCACCAAGACCATCCTGAGTAAGAATGTCCTTTACTATATAATTAGGGACATAGGCAATAATGTGGGAGCAAAGAATGTAAACTCTAAAATCTTTTATGGCTTTAACCAAGTCTAAATCTTGTTTCTCCATTATATTATATTTCAGAGGTGCATCTCTAAGGGTTTTACTAGAAAAAGCTATAGGCTGTTCAAAACCTTGATCATTATTCTGTAGTAGAACTGCAACAATGGTTGCTTTGAGGCAAATGAAAAAATTATAAAGTCTTTCTTGAAATCAGGACTGATTAAGACTGGTGTTTTAGTTAAAGCTTGTTAAATAGAGTCAAATGATTTTTTTGCCTCAACTTTCCATTTTAAAACCAAGTCCTTTTTAAGCATATTATTCATTTCTTTGATGATTTCTGCTAAGTTAGAGATAAATATTCTTAAAAAATTAATTTTACCTAAAAATGCTTGTAACTCTTTGATATTTCTAGGTGGATGAATGTTCAGTATGGCTTCTATCCTTGCAGGATCTATCCTAATAACTTCTTTTGAAATTATGTGTCCTAATAATTTACCTTCCTCTAATCCAAAAAGACTCTTCTTTGGGTTTAAGGATATACCAAATTTTCTACATTTAATGAAAACTTTTCTCAGATGATCCAAGTGTTCATTATCTGACTTAGAAAAAATAGTAATATCATCTAAACAGATAACCAAGAAGTCATGAATTTCCTTTGCAAAGGCTATGTCCATAGCCCTTTGAAAGGTAGCTCCAACATTCATCAAACCAAAAGGAATTTTCACATACATGAAAGTGCCCCAAGGAGTGGTAAAAGTAGTTTTAGCTTGGTCTTTCTTTTGAACAAGTATCTGGTTGTATCCTGAAAAACCATCCAATAAATAAATCCTGGAAGAACAAACTACCCTTTGTAAAATATTTTCCATTTTGGGTAAAGGGTAATTATCCTTCAAAGATACTTTATTGATATTCCTAAAATCTACACATAATATGATTTCACCTGTTTTCTTTCTCATAGGTACTAAGTTTGAAACCCAATGAGAATATCTGATTGGTGCAATGATTTGGGCATCATCCATGTGTTTTACTTATTTTTCAATCAAAGGTAATAAGACAGGATTAATCCTCCTCAATTTTTGTTTAAATGGTTTATGGTCATCTTTTATAGGAATCTTGTGTTGAATAGTGTTTGTGTCATAGGCTTTTAGATCTTCATAACTCCATGCAAACACATCTTGATATTCCTTTAAAAGTTCAATGTATTTTTCTCTTTCTTGAGGGGGTAAAGATTTTGACAATTTGATTATTTTTGGCATTAATTCTGTCCCAATGTTACATTCCTCAATGTCAGACCTTACTGGTTCCATTTTTTTCTTTTTAGGCACATCATTGGAATCAAAAAGGTCCTCCAAAGGAGTTAAACCCTTAGGCAAAAAATTATCTGTTAAATCTAATATCTCAATTTCATCTTCAATAATTTCCTCTATATCTACCTTCTCTAAGTTATCTATGTCAGATTGAGTAAATAAAGTGGGTTTATTAAATTTATGTACATCTATGTCATCTATCTCACAATTAAAATATGAATCTATATTACAGTCTGAATCTATCTTACAATTTTGAAATTCTTCCTCATTATTCAGAAAATGGTAAATATGTTCATCTTCAAAGAAAATTTGCCAATATTTGACATTTTCTAGGACAATGGGTCTATATTTTACTTTATAAGTATACCTATGTGTTGGTTGAAAAGGTAAGTTACATGTTCTAGCAAAATTTTCTAGGAAATGTGCTTGCATGTTTTGTTTTCTACGAATATTAGCAAACTTACATTCCAATAAATATTCACATAAATCAGTTGTTGTATCTCTATATCTGGATGATCTAGGATTATGAATAGAAGACTCTACATTTATTTGTTTTATAACTAATTCTGAATCTCCCATTCTTAAAATTCTTTTACCTCCTAATTTTCTGATGATTTGGATGCCTAAGATAAGTGCCTCATACTCTGCCATGTTATTAGTACATTTGAAGTTGAGTCTAAAGGCATGTCCTTCTGAATGATCTGTCTCAATGTTTGTTATCCATATTCTAGCTCCTACACCTGATTTTTTCACAGAGCCATCAAATTCTAATGCAAAAGGGCTTCATGAAAAATATTATCATTGTTCGGTTTTGGCTTTATGTCAATCAGCTCTGTTTGGATTTCATTATTATCAGAGTTACATAGAATGAAAGAGTCTAGGTCAGTTGGTGTTGAGTAAATGGGGTAATTTATGGATCTCTTAGCACTGCTAACCATGAATTTCATTAAAGTTCCTCTACAAATTTTCTTGGTTTTTCCAAATACTGATATAGTAGCATAGCTCATGTCTAATTGTAGAGATCCCTGCAACTTTTCTCCCCATGAGCGAGAAAGAAGCATACCATATTTTGGTAGTATGTCAGCTACTACAATATCCATAACCATGCTCTTGCCAGGGTACTGAACCAAATTCACACATAAGTCCTTAATCAATCCTATGCACTTAACTTTGCTACAATCAAAAGAGAACAAATCTTTATAAGGCCTGGTTAATTCTAGATTAAGAGTTTACATGATAGCTTTTGGCATTAAATTGTGGGAAGCTCCTGAATCTAACATAGCATTGTGTAAAATATGATTGTGAATAGTAAGGCTAATATAGAAAGGAGGGACTGATCCATCTGAATGCTTACCATTTACATTAGGGCCAAATATCAACTCTGGTTGATCATCATTCAAATTAATGGCATCTTCACCATCATTCATATTCAAAGTCTCAGTAATTGTTTATTTATATAAGTCATTCTTTACCAATTCAGTTAAAGGAATTGGTATTTTTAACTTGGCTATTTCAGTCTAAATGTTAAATGATGGTTGAGACTTACTAATCTAAAGTAATTCATCTTTTGTAATTGTTATCTGAGTGGGCTTTCTTGAATTTCAACTGATGTACCTTTATCTTTAGTTGCTCTAATATTGTCTGACTGAGTTTCTTGAATTTTGTTGTTTTTAATTCCTTTTTCAGGGACAGTTTGTGTGGCAGCAGATGTTTTATCAGATTTTGAATTTTCGACAGCTATTTTTGTATTATCAGTTTTGGGATTTGCTAATTTAGAATCAGCAGGACTCTTTTTGGGATTAGTAATTGTTGTTTTTACTGAATTAGAGGCTTTTGTAGGATTATATTTTGACACATCTTTAGAATATTGGGCCACTTCATCAGTGATGTCAACAATTTTTGGATTTTGCGATTTTTTAGGACTGGAAGGATTGGAATTTTTCTTGTTTTCCCTTGGGAGAATTTGAAAAACTTTTGTTTTTGGGGCTTCTAAATTCTTTTTAGTTTGATTTTGGGAATTTTTTTTTGTAGAAGTTTCATTATTTTTCTTGTTTCTAAGGTTATACTGACTGTGAATTTTATTAATAGCAAAGTCATAAGCTTGTTTGTAATCAAAGGATTCACTAGATTCTACTTTTAGTTGTTGAAGCTCAAAGAGTTCTTGATCCTCCTGAGTGAAGAAAATGGTATTGTTTTCAGCTATCCCAATTATTAGATTGATTTTATCCTCATATTCATCATTATTTTGAGAAATATCAGCATATTTCTCTTGAAATGGGGGCCTAATTTTTTGTTTTGGAGCAGCTTCCTTAGCTTTTCCAAGGTTATTCTTTTTTCTGATGTTGGGATTTCTGATTTGAGGTTGGTTATCCCATTGTGGTTTTCTTTCAATATTATCTAATATATCAACCACCCTTTCTAAAGTTTTAGCAAATAAATCTAATTTAGCATCTGAATTTGATGTTTCCTCTTTGATTGTGACTCTCCTTTCATTCCTAATTTTGGCCTTTTTAGCTAAAATGTTAATTTCTACACTAACAACATTTAATTGCATCTATTCTAATGTTTGAGCATCTCTGTCTCTCAATTGATATGCCATATATGTATCAAATCCATCAGGGAATTTGAGCAGAACAGAGTATGGTGTGGGTTTAAGAGCTGCAAGAATGGCATTATAAACACTGTTATACCTAGTGCAGTAATCTTGTACAGACTCATTAGGGCATCTTTTTAAAGCATCAAACTCTGAAAAAATTTGAAGGGGGTTCTTTTTCTTTTCCCATTTATTTAAAAATATTCTATGAAATGCAGCTAAATCAGCTATACTACCAGCAGCTAAAATTTTGAACCATTTTTGAACCTCTCCTCCCAAACTTTGGGCAAATAACCTCATCTGGACATCTGACTCATCAATTTCATAAATTTCATAGTAGTCTGTCATTTTTGTGACATGTTGTTGAGAAGTATATTGTGAAATACCATCAAATAGTGGTACGTTTGTTTGATAATCCTAAGGCATATCATGGAGGTTTTGGGGTAAAACAAGGGGAGCATACCTAGCAGCCATGGCTTGAAGTTTTGTTGAGCTGGGAGGTATAACAGTAATAATAGGGGCAGTGTTGGATGTGGTAGTTGATGTGCTAAAAGCTGTACTTGAAGAACTTGGAAAAAGATGCTAGTATATCTATGGAACTGTTTGGAAATAAAGATGTAGTGCTTATAAAACTAGTGGATGCAGTGGATGAGGGAAACAATATCCTATGTTGCAAAGGAAACTTCAGAATAAATTTTTCTGTGGATGAACTTGCAGTGGGATCTAAAAATGAGGTGACAGCATACAAACTTGAATCTGCTACTGGAATTACAGTTGTTTGCAATTGAGAAACTGGAGGCTTGATGTAAGATAATAAATGGGATAATTCAATAGCTTCATCAATATCATTAATCAATGAAATATTAATCTTTTTCTATTTGACTTTGATATTCAAATTTGTATGATTTTATTCTAGCTGAAATAATTTTCTGTTTTGCATTAAAAAATGAAGTAAAAACAAGATCTATGACAATATCTTTCAAATTAGTTTCAGATTTATTTTTAAACAATGATTGTTCTAACTTGAAATCAAAATCAATATTAGTTAAAATCACTAACTCTTTGGGTAAAAAATTTTCTTTTCTTAATGGTACTTAAGTCTCTAAATTGACAAGTTGTTTTTTCTTTTTTCCAATCTGTTCTGGGTTATCTACTATATCTGCAGGGTTAGGATCTAGATTAGACCTGGTATAGTAGGTTTTCCTAGAAGCCAGAATGACTGTTTTGAATACCCACAACCTATAAAAATAATCTTAAAGTAAAAATATAAATTAAAGATCTTCCTTCAAGACTAAATTTAAGACTGGAGATTGGTTAGATCCCCAGTATGGTCGCCGGTATGTTATCACCCTAGTAATTTTTTAAGTTGTGGGATTTGAGTTTTTAGTCAAAGAAGACTAGGGGTAACCACAAACCTACTTGGAACAATATGATCTAGCCTTCCTATATTTTAGAGAGGGCTCTCTCTTTAAGATTTATCTTTGTCTTTGATTTATGTTTTAGGCTAGTTATGATAGAACAATTTGGTTTTGTTTTAAGATGTTTGGTGAGTAAAATTCACTTAGGATTAAACTAGAGAGAGATCTACTTATCCATTGGGCTATGGAGTGTAAATATAGATAGCAGTACTAGAAGGCAAGGCCAAAAGGGTGAAAATGTATTACGGGAAAGGTAGATAACCCTCAAAGTTTTGGGGAAAAGTCTTTTTGATGAAATGGTGTAGTCGAGATAAAGGGAAATGAAGGATCCTTTGATCCGGACAATGGAACAAGGAGGAAGGGGTCAAACGGGAGTAGGAGCAATGAAGAATTCCTAACACCAGAAATCAGCAGAAAACAATTAAATGGTAACTTAGTTAAAACAGGGAGCAATTAGCTAATCCCGAAGTAATATTCCCAGTTACTCATTAAGACAGATCAAACACATAATGGACTGCATGGAACTCAGAAGTGAAACAATGACAAGAATAGTTGCACTTTACTCTTTAACTTATCGCAAGAATCCTGAATTATGATGCCCAATTAGCTTTGTCGAGTCTGCTACTTCGAAATCAACACATGTAAGCCTCCAATGTATCAGCAAAAAGTCTATAGTAATATTAGAAATTTTATTCCACACTTAATACTTCTAATGCAGAAGTATTTATACAAAATATTGTTTACAAATATCCTAGAGAGATGTAGGAATATCTTCAGGAAATACAAAATATCTTAACAAAATAAGAGGGACATTTGCTTAAGAAATTAGCAAGTTATCCTCTTATCCAAAATATATAGAAAAACTCTATCTAATCAAGAAGCTTTTATTGGCAAGTTGTCATGCTTGTTGGCTGCTTAGGATATATCTTTGTTTGAGCTGCCTTCGCTGATACTCTTTCTTCTGATGCACTTTAACGTTGTTCTTTTAACCCTAATACACTTTAACTGATATTTTCACTCTTTACTTCTGTAAAAAGAAACCTTTATTCAATAAAAATCAGCTGTCTTTTTTGTTTTACTTTTTGTTGGACTGTTTCTCATGTAGTTTTCTTCATTGTTTTACCTTTTCAATGCTACATTAAATATGTAAAATCCTGCCATTTCTTTGCATTTGGTATTGTCACATTTTCAGCTTTCTAAAGTTCTCATCAGCATCTTTGTACTGGGAAATATTAGGCTTAAAAACAAAAATATGCTTGATCTCATTTTGAAGAAAAAACAAGTTTTCAATATATTGAAGAATGACCTTTCCTGTGGGAGAGCCCTGTGGCAGTGGCTTGTTGATTTGTTTTTTTGCTAAATACCTTATATTTTTGTCATAATATTTTTGGGCCATCAACTTTTCATTGAAGACATGAATATCTGGAAGACCAGTTTGTCTTAGCATAGTGTATTTTGTTAAAAACTTGGTTATAGAAATATTCATTGCATCACACTTGTTCATCAGATTTCTCTTTGTCAGAACCTTCTTGATCTGTAAAATGGTCTATGTTCTATCATATACGTGTAACTCTTCTAACTTTTCTATGTTTTTACTATTCAAGAAAGTGATGAGCTTCAAAGCTTGTGCTGGTTTATCTACTAACTCTTCTTTTGTCTTTCAGATTTCAAGTTGGGCTACTGGAAGTAAGTCTCTCTGTTCATAGATAATTTGAATTGAAGGCCATTGGAGATGAATGACATCAATTATATTTTTCCAAAGGTAATTTCTTATGTAAGAAATTTTTTCAATGAAATTCAAGTCTTTTTGTAGGCTTTTGATTTTCTCTTCAAGTCTTATGACTCTTTGCTCATGATTTTTGGCATTGATTAATGATGTTTTGTTGGAGGTTTCCAGATTCTAAATAATATTTTTAAAACTATTAATCTCATTGGTTTTTAGTGACATTTCCTCCATAGCCTTTACTATCTGACCTGCATCATCTGTGTGTTGTACCTATGTTGTTGAAGAATCAGTGGCTGATGTTGTAGCTGAATGCACTGGCACCGTAGTTGCCAATGGCTCATTAGGTGATAATTTTTCTCCCAATGTAGAGGCCATAGATGTGGTAATTACTGGTATCACTGCGGGAATAATTGGAGCTTCAACGTCTTTTACAGTTTCTTTCTCTTTCACAAGTTGATCCAATTGTGTTTCCATTTATTTTATTTGAGAAGTTAGCTTGAGAATCAACTGCATCATGTCTTATTTTTCTGTCTGTTCTTGAAGAATTTATTTAGTTTTAGGGTGCTCACTTTGAGGAAACTTCAGTTGTTTCCTCAAAGCTGCAATGTCCTCATTTTTATTTTTAATTAATATTTCTTTTGCTGGAACATTAGAAGGATCAAATCCCACCTGCAAAACTAAGTCTTCTAAGGCTTTAATTCTTATATATTTAGCATACAAAGAGCCTTTGTCCAACTTCATTTGATACTGCAAGTTAATAATGGTATTGTGAAACTTAGTAGCACTTATATCCTTTGTTACCACAGTAGAATATAACATCTCAGAGCTATGTCAGTGGAATTCTATTTGGTCTAGTTCATGCACATTTTCAGTATCTACTTCAAACTCAACCTTTTTGTAGTCCGCCACTGTCTTAGTTGTTGAAGCAGCTGGTTGCAGATATGACATAATCATTTTATTTGTGGAATATTCAAAGGCTTTAATTAGCCTATTCTAATTCCCTGGCTTCTGTTTTAAGAATTAAAGTAAATCTCACTTTTGATCTCTTCATTATTTTGTTTGATTTGCTTGTAACTTTCTTTGATGTCTAAGACTTTTTCCTCCACTGTGTGTGAGGAAGAAGCCTCCATGTTTTTTTGTCTTTCAATCATCTGAGTATCTTGTTCACCTGTTGTTTGATCTTTTGTATGTCTGCAAGAGTCTCATTTACTATTAATGTAGCCTCATATTTGTTTAATTCTGGCTCATTTGTATCCTCAACATAAATTACCCTTTCTTTACCTATGGAACTAAATTTGAGCCTTTTATTGTAAATCAACTTGAATTTTGTATCTATGGTGCTCTTTGTTGTGTAGGTCCCCTCATCTCTTATTCTTTTAGTAGAGGTTTCAGTCTGTTTTGCAACAACCATAGTTTGTGTAACATCCATCTTTTCTGTTGGTTCTGTATTTACTGTTGTATCTTTCAACGTATTATCTGCCCATTCTGTTTGATTTGCAAATTTTTCAATCTCTGGCTTGAGCTCATGTAAGAAAGGAGGAAATTTTCATTCGACCCTTATATTGCTGAGAATACCTTGAGGGTCATAGTTCCAAGGGAAACTTTCCTGAAATTTTAACTCTGATAATATTTTGGCTATTTCTTTTTCAGCATTTCTGTTATTTACAATAAAAGGACCAATATGATTTTTCAACCTTAACTGAGTTTTCTTTTTAGAAGCCATTAAATTAATGGAATCAGAGTTTTATACTTGTCTTAAGTATTCTAATGAAAAAAATTTGATGCTCTTTGTAAGGCAGTAGATTTGATCCAAAAATCCTCAATTATGTGTGCTTTTCATAAAAATACCAGTCTCCCATCATGCACTATTCTGATAAGTGCAATATTCTCTTCATCTCCTCACTTATCCTAGGCTACTCTGCTTTATACAATACACTTATTGCTGGTTGGAGGAACAAGTCTGAAAAGTCTGTAAAACTGAAATCACTGCCTTCTTTCCTCAGTAAGGTGGTCCAGAAGATAATGGATAGAGGCTGGCCCTCTAAGTCCATTTTTTGTAATGCAATTGGAAACTTGTCAGATTGGAAAAAAAATAACAAGTCAAATAAGTATGATGAATATATAAACACCCCTTCAGTGGGTAGTTTGGTCAATTGCTAGTGGATACTATCTGTTATAAATCTGGCATAGTCAAAGATGATGGCAGGAGGTTGTCTTGTAGATAAAGTGGATAAAAAACCAAGAATGGATCCATCAATGAATTCATTTGTGAATTATCCTAGTATGAAAGAAAGCATTGATATCACATGCCTGGATCCTTCAGGAAATTTGGAAGTGGAGTAAAGAGGATTTAGCTTTGGAATGTCCACTTGAGATGGCATAAAGTTCTAGAAAATCATAAATATCTTAGGAAAATCTAATCCTAAATACAACTGAGTCAATGATTCTATGGTTAGAGGGACTTCCTTGGGATCATATTTTAATTGTAACATCTCATTGATAGGCTTTGCAGTAATAGAAAATAGAATCTCTTTATCAGCATTAACAATTGCTCTCTGATCTGATACATAGTGTTTTGGACACAATCTTACAAGGCCCTAGCCAGGGTGTGTTACTGGAACTACATATTTGGGTAGATTATTTTCCCAAATAGGCATTTCATCTTTATCTAAGAACTTATAAAAACACCAATTGTGAATCTCTAATAGATTGAATTCTACCACAGGGTCTGCAATTTTATAATCCATATCAGTCAAAGGGATGGTTTCTTTAGTAGGTATTGGTGGCTGAAGGGGATTGACAGATAGAGTGGTTTTTACAGTGAGTGCAGGAGTGGATTTGATGGCTTTTGATGCTTCTGACTTAGGAGGCTTTGATCCTCGAGGCTTGATAGGCTTAGAACCCCCAACTTTTGATGTAATTTGTTTCTTAGTCATTTTGAATAACTAAAGCAAGCTTAAACTGTTTGAAATAGTTGAAATTCTTGAAAACATAGGGTTATTAAGCAATTTCTAGGCCAAGGATGACTTTTACTAATATTTTTTCTCAATTTAAGCTTCTGGGATAGCGAAACTGGTTTAAGACAAAAAAAAAGGGTTTTTTGAATGACTCAAACTGTAAAAAATGGGTTTCCAGGAGATATGTAGACTTTAAACTTCTTATTTCTCCTTGAATTGACTTTCAGAGGTTTTAGACAAAGGAATTTGGCTTTAAAAAGAGGCTTTCTGAAAACAACAATTTCTGGGGAAAATTTGCCAGGGTTTGTCCTGTTTCTAGGCTTTTTGGGCAAATTATATTCACAATTTCTCTTAATTTAGGATTTATTTTAGTTATAGATGGCTTTAACCTTGAATTTTCAAGCCAGAATGTCGAAAAATACCTCAGATGGTAGGTATTTGACTATTGGAAGGGTTTCTGGCAACTTCTGTGGTTGAATTTGAGCTTTGTTTCAACTTGTTGGAGCCGAGAAGGTATTTTGTTTTTTTCAAATAGGGTATCTGCTGTGAAATCTGAGTTTTAAGGTATAAAACCGACAAACACAGATTTAAAACAGAGTTGGGAAGCTTAACACAGCCAAATGGAGTCTTTTACCAGTCGGGATACACAAATAAATTTGTAAAATAATGAATCAAAAGGTTTTAACCTTTATAAATCATTATAAACAATATTAAATGTGGGTCTTATCAAGTCGGGAATAGTTTCTTCTTTTCAAATGCAAAAACCATCGGTGGTTTTCATGTTGGTCTTAGGCGGTAAGTTGTATTATGCCAAATGAATGCGATCAAATTAAATTGTGACACGTCACAGGAGGCAGATTCATGAAAACTGCCTATTTCGCGTTGATTTTGAGTTTGGGCAATCTATCAAGTTATGAGCACAAAATGCACCCTTCGCCATTGGATCTAGAAGGTTAGGGTGAACGGCTAAGATCAAAAGGGAAGGTGTGGTGGAAAAGGTAAGGTGGGTCCCGAGTATTTTAATAAGCGCTGATATATAAAACCTTTGCATATTTTTCATTATAACCAAAGTTTTCTATATATATTATGGGTTTATACATATAGGCGGGCTATGGTATGATATATGGTTTATAACAACGACTTATATGTATGTTGGGGGCGCGTGAGGCGGGTTATGAAATTAACTAGGGTCAATATTATGTATAGCATGAGGCCAATACATATCGGGTAAATGAATAGGAAAATAAAATGTGAAACGTGAAATGGACCATCAGTTTTAACTCGATATTACCCCAGGTTAACTGTGTAATGTGGGGATTTAATAGGAGTTTTTGTAAAGGCTGCGAGGGTTTAAATTTTAGTTTAAATTAAACTTTATGATAATCTCAGAAGTATTTTTATTTTATTATATAGTTTATTAAACCACGGGGGGTTTAATAACTATAGTGGGGCGAGATATTTATATATTGTTAGTTTTATGCCAAAGGGGGTATATTTTAGGATTTTATATCAACATGTGGATAATTAACTTTGGCATAAAATCTTATAATAATGAGTTTTTAGTGGATATTAAAATAAAAGAAACTATATTAATAGAATAAGGTTTCTTTTAGGGAGTTAATAGAATAAATTAGAAATTAATATGACAACGAAAATGAAATACTCAAGAAATACACTTATATGAATAAGTAAAGTGAAAACCTTAAAGTAGAGTTTATCATTTGATGATTTCACCACTTTTACTTCGGATAAGATGTTTTTTGAGGGTTTGTATGTTTTATGATATTGAGGAAGTCAATCAAAAGGGATATTATGCATTATTGAGTAAGAAAAGAGTTCTTAATCAAGAATTTGAGTTGTGATGGGTGAATTAAGGGTAAATAATGATAATTTTGGATTAATATAGGAATTCAACACTTTTAACTAACATTCATTGAGCCTTGGGTCTGGTCCCAACAGAATTAAGAGAAATTCTCTGAGCCCCTTTGACTGAAAGTGTAGAATTCAGATAACTATAGGGGATGGGAAATTAGTTATTTTTTCCTGGTGATGAATATTTACAAGCTTCTTCCAACTTCTTTCTACCTACCCAACTTCAATCTAACATTTTTTCTTCCATTTTGTAGGTGCACTTGAGCTTGCTACATTGAAACATTTTATTCTTTTGAAAAGAATAGAAAATATTTAAATCTATCTTATATCATACGAGGGCTCAGATTAAACTGATGAGCTCCTCTTTATTCTCTACTTATCTACTGATTAGTCAGTATTAAACTGTCTGAATAATCTTTATTCACTATCTAAAACATTGAAATTGAAAACATGACAAGTCAAGTTTAAACAATTTAACTCATCGTGGATTATGGCATTTATTAACACTCTGCCATAATCATCAGCAAAAAGTAAAAATTAGTGGCATTTGGACTTGCACACTTTCATTTTTTATTTCTTTTTCTTTTGGGGTCTATATTTTTTCTAAGTCCATTTGATCTTTCTTTTAGGACTGTTACCCTCTTTTTGATTTTCTATTTTTTTATTTTTTACAAAATATGGGAAAAAAAATTGCAGAAAGCAAGGTATGTACATATTTTACAAGACTATCATAAGTCAATTCCAAATTATGAATCCTATACTTATAGGACCCTAACAGGATGATTTAAAAGGTTACAAGCTTTGGAACCCAGAAACAAGGAATGTTGTGTACAGCCGAGATGTGGTGTTTAGAGAGGTGAAAGATGTTGTTAAACATGAAGTCCTAGCAGAGAAACCTGAGAAGATAGGGTTTGAGCTAAAGGAGGATGAATCAGACTCTACAACAGAACAAGATTCAGAAGAGGAAGAGCCACAAGCTTGAGTTGTGAGAATATTAGTTTGGGAAAGAACACAACCATAAAGGTATAGTCTATCTGCTTTCTGTTCAAATGTTTCTTTAACTATCATTCATGATGATCCCAGAACTCTCTGGTAGGCTGTGGATTAAGAGGATGGAAAACTCTGGAAGGAGGCCATGGTTGATGAAATGACATCCTTGCAAAAAAATGAGGCATGGGATCTGGTGGAGTTGTCAACTGGAAGGAAGCCCATCATGAGCAAATGGGTGTTTAAGAAGAAGGTGAATGTATATGGCAAGGTGGAGAAATACAAAGTTCGGTTGGTAGCAAAAGGTTATTCCCAAGTTTCAGGAATTGATTGTGGTGATATTTTTTCTCCTGATGCCAAGGTTACCTCTATTTTTATCTGTTATTACTGCATTTTATTTTGAGGTAGAACAGATGGATGTGAAGACAACATTTCTTCACGGGGATCTGGAAGAGGAGATCTACATGAAGCAACTTGAAGGCTTTATGGTGAAGGATAAGAAAGAACTTGTATGAAGGTTAAAAACATCTCTGTATGGGTTAAAACAATCATCAAGGATGTGGTATCAGAAATTTTATACCTATATATTGGGACTGGGCTTCACCAAAATAAAAGAGGATCAATGTGCTTATTTTAAATTAATTGGTGAACGTGTTATTTATTTGGTCTTGTATGTGGATGATATGTTGCTGATTGGAAATGACAAAGAAATTATCCAATATTTGAATACCCAATTGTTCTCCAAATTCGACATGAAGGATCTTGGTGCCACAAACTATATTTTGGGCATGGAAATTAAGAGAGATCGAGCAAAGAGGAAGCTATAGTTAAACCATAGGAAGTATGTCAAGACTATATTGCAAAGGCTCAATATGCAGGATAGTAAACTGGGAAAGGTTCATGTTCCTATAGGTGTAAAGTTGTCTGCTGAACAGTGTCCCAAGAGACAAGAGGAAGAGGATGATATGTCCTATGTTCCATATGCAAGCGCAGTAGGTAGCCTGGTGTATGCAATCATATATACTAGACCAGAGATTGCAAATGCAGTGGGATTATTGAGAAATTTTATGTTAAAACCAGGGAAGGAGCATTGGACAATAGTGAAGCAGGATTTCAGATATTTGCGTGGCAATAGTGATTATGGTTTGTGCTACCAGGGAAGACCGGGATTGGATAGATTTTTGGACATCCATGGTTTTGTTGATGTAGACTGGGCTGAATATTTGGACCAAAGAATATCTACAAGTGAGTATGTGTTTAGCCTATTTAGAGGTGCAGTCAGTTGGATGAGTGAAAGAGAGTCTGTAGTGGCTCTTTCAACTACAGAGGCAGAATACATGGCAACCACTCATGCAAGAAAGGAATCAGCTTGGTTATAGAGATTGTGTTCAAGTATGGGGTTGGTGCAACTGGCTATACAGATAGATTGTGATAGCCAAAGTGCAATTTTCTTGGCTAAGAACCCTACTTATAATTCAAAGACAAAGCACACTGATGTTCAATATAAATTTGTGAGAGATATGGTTTAGGATAAAAGGGTGTTGCTGGTAAAGGTGAACACTTTGAATAATGTTTCAGATGCATTGACAAAGTTTTTGATCACTCATAAGTTTTCTCGGTGTAGAGAAACAATGGGTGTTGTAGAGCTGGACTAATGAATAAGCTCCCCTGTGGCCCCCTAGGAAAGAAAACAAAAAGTGGGAGAATGCTGGATATGTGTTATATTCTTTCCATGATTAGTTGCACACATGGGGGGGGGGGGGGGGTAATAGTGGGGGCGAGAGCCCCCCTTGTACATTGTGCTCAGCACAATGGGGGGGGTCATAGGTGGGGTGACAGCGTCCTGGGAAAAATAAAATTGGGCCCTATTTTTCGGTGGGCGGAGCTGCCCATGGTTTTGAGCATGGTTTTGCATATGGTTTTCGAGCATGAAGGTTTTCGACCCCTAGTATTTTATAGATCCGGTCAAGGTAACTATGGTTATGCTCTAATCCAGGGTTAATGGATTGGGGTTTATGAATGCTTCAACACACACACACACACACACACACACACACACACACATATATATATATATATATTTATTGTAACACTAAAAGGAATATAATGAAAAATCAAGCTGGTGGTCCCGATTTGGGATCCAGGGGAAAATCTCTGTGTATATTTGTTAAATGTTTTATTCTCTCACTATTTTTTATTTATGTTTTTAAGATTCTACTAAAGATAATTTTTGTACACGGTTAAGACTTATAAAGAAGTGCGCCAGAATCAGGGTGACGAGACCTATCCGGGCGTTTAGGTTTCGAGTGATTCTGAGAAATTTGATTTTTGAGCTTAAATTTGAGCTCCTTATCATCGTCTTCTTCCTCCATAATTGTCTCAGGAAGCTCCATCATCAGTATTTTTTGGCACTTAACTATAGTAGAGCGTGCCTTTGGATACATTTCCCTTGAGGATTTCCTGGTTCTAGATGTTTGACCCCTCTTAGACTTAGTGCGAACAGGTGTTTCAACAATCAGTGCAACGGGAACCTATGGAACAACAGGGTCTTCTCCAGGTCGTGTAGCTGTCATACTGGGCAGAATTGCATAACAGAAACATCTACGACACAACCTCTCCTAGAATACCAGATCCAAACTAGACATAAACAATGAATATGTTGTGGAAATAAAATATTTCAGGGAAAATAATTCACTCAGAAATAAAAGGGAACGATTGCAACCCAATAAGTCATATTTATACTTTTGGTACATATTCAACGGTTCCTTATGCATTAATGTGTCTCCATAAATGAAAAAAAAGTCGCAAATCTGGTAAAATCCCTTCATTAAATGCAATATAGATGCTCCCGTAAATGGTAATAAAGTTGTCTTTTGCAGATTTACTGTTCCAACGGCTAGTTTTTGGCACCTCTACAACCCAGTCAACCTGCTCGTGTATCTACCATGCACAAATCGCACCTCACTGCGCGTCTCAAACTCATACTCTTGGAATAACAAGAACCATCTGCAGATCTTCCCCCCCAACACAGGCTTATTGACCAAGTATTTCAAAGCACAATGGTTGGTGACCATATTTTCCTTCAATAATTCCAAGCTCATCTAACATTCCTCATCCCAACAGAACATTGCATACTTCTTGAGTAATTTTTTCATGGGTGTAGTTATCAATGCATAGCTCTGAATTATATTCTGATAGTACCCAGTGTGTCCCAATATGGAGCACAATTGTCTGACATTCTCATGTGAAGTGATCAAGTTTCCAACCACTGCGTGTTGTCCCTCGGATTTTGGAATCATGATATTCCTTCGATTTTCTTCACCCCCTTCAACTGTTAAATTTCTGCAATTCACAATATCCTTCATCTTTGCATCCCATGCTAGTGGATTTCCCTTGATTTCAGGCTTTTTTATATCATATATAACTTCTTGAATAATATGCTATGATTTTCCACTTATCAAATCCACTCTGAAATATGAATGTTAGAATAAAACTCTCCATCAGCACAGACCATTCACTAGTACCTCAGCACAACTCTATCTCCAGATACCAATTAGCAGGTACCTTCCCCAATATATCAATAAAAATGTGGACCCATTCAGGTCTTGGTTCTACACCCCATACCTGATTCCTTTCTAAAGTATAATTCTTCCATTATGATGGTTGGACATTCAAAGCATAACCTCATCATGTGCGCAAATTCATCCCAATTTCCCATGTTTTCCTTATGAGTTTCCCACCATCTTCATGGAGTAGCATGTTACAGGACAAATGACCTCCTCATCAGCTCAAAGGAGAAGGTAACATGGAAGGAAGAAAATGACCTAGATAAGACTCATTTATGCCAAGGTAACGCACCCCAAGAACAACTATACAATGTTATAATGCACTTGATACATGTAAAGGGAGCATTAGTACCTAGGGTAACACTTTGTCTTGCCCAAAGGGTAGCGTTATCCATATTTGAGTGTGAAAAGGGAAAATATCTTGTGGAAAATTAACTGGCACTTCCAACGTTTTCTCATAAAGGACTAGTGCAAAACAGAAACTAAAAGGCACAAAATTTTTATTAGGCCTTGCCAAATACAACTGCACTACTAAGGAGGAAAAAGCATGGAAGAACATGGAAACATCTTGATCTTTCCCATTACAAACTGGTTGAATATGTTGGCAATGTTTGCCCTCTCCATCTTTTATAAAATGGAGTTGTGGGCTCTTGGTCTAAGGTCGAAGGATTGAATATTGTAGAGCATAGTTTCATTGTTGTAGTGTGAGGTTTGAGGATCAACAAAGTTCATTAAGAACTTTCTTCCTTGAGTACCATCACACTCGGAAATAGAGAAAGAAGGAGAGAAATTGGGAGACTGAGGAGGGCTTGGTGTAACCAACGGTTGTAATCCTCCTTTTTATAAATCAATAGAACTGTATATGTTTTGTCCATTCGCTGCATTAGTGTCACAAATTTTTTTCAATCGTCTATGTAGCATGATATGAATGGCTTAGATCTGTATTATTTCATGTTTCTTATATGCTAGTTTAATCAATAACAAACTATACTGTTTTAGAGATTACATGGGTGCTTTGATTGATTGTAGGATTTGGATTTGGAGCTGGTGAAGAAGAATCTCTACTTTTCTACTCGTTGTTATCCATAGGATCCGCTACTGATAAAGAGGTAATCTCTCTGTTTTATTTGTTTATTATAGACATTAGCATGAACATGTATGCAGCCTCTTTGTGAACTTTATAGCTAATCTAACAGTCTGCCTCAACCACCAGAAAGCCCTAAGAGGGATATTTAGTAACCACCACCCAAGCATATTACCCTATAGCATAGTGCACAGTCTGAGATCCAAAGCATGGAATCTCTGTCCTTCTGGTACAGTTATTTCAAGCTCATCTAGAAACATGTTTACATTAGTTAAACCATCATAATGCATTAATTCGCGTACCTCAGATGTTATGCATCAAAGGGATATGGTCACTCGATTATATCCTAGCGCAGATACTTCATGCAACTGGTTCTACCAATTTTTCAATTCCTTATCAAAATCTAAGAAAGAAGGGTTGTCCTTTTCCCAATTAATATTTCCATCTGCTATTGGGTTGATCAAATATTCCTCCGATAAATTCATCTTATAGATCTTATCAATATCATCATCAACGTGCACAAAATATGTGTATCTTTTTCCTTCTGCAGGGTCTAAGGGAATGATGACTATATTTCCATTCCTTTCGAACTCTAATCTTATTTTTTTTAGGTTTATGACACCATCCATATCAATAACCCAGTCTAGTCCCAACAACGCAGGATAAGGATCAGTATCATCCAAAATTTTTATAACTTGAAAGTCTGCCATCACCTTCACACCCTCAATAATGACTACAACTTGCGACGGCCTTCCTAACGGAATGATATTCTGTTGATTTCCCATGCAGAGTTGAATGGTAGACCATTCCAACTTTGGTTCTCCCATGCGCTGCCATGTTTTATTGGGTAGAACATTTGCATCAGACCCCATATCTAGAATAACTTAATCCATCTCATAAGCACTGATCTACATGGTCATAGGCATCTCTTGACCTATCCGCTTCTTATTTTTATATATTTTTTTGACAAATTTATGTTCTACCAGTGGTTGTTCCTTATTTGAGAAATTATATATCAGAGCCTGAAGTTTCTCTACTACCTTTTTATTGTGCATGCAATAACTTAATGCAAGCTTGTGAAAATGGTTTGATTTCATCATCTACTCCTCCTTCCTTCATTGGTCTACCTAATGTTGATGCACATCCCTCTGCAAGTTCTTTTCGTGCTTCAACAAAAATCTCCTTGGCACACTGCAAATCAAATAATTCTTTGTTCTTAGGGGCCTTACGAATCCATAGATCAATATCCGGTTGCTTTCCCTTATCTTCATTATTAGATTCATTGCTCCTAGTGACAAAATTTATGCTAGGATCTTCTTTACGAGTTTCTACTCAGATCATCTGGAGAATCTGCATTGGAGTCTGCGTCTTTTTCTCTTGCATCTTAGCAATCAAAACAAGGAAATATTCTATCACATGGTCAAACCATCTACAATACCTACATGATTGTCACGCTGGGATTAGGAAGTCGTGCACATAGTGACCAACATCTCCACAATTGTAGAAAATAACTTGTCCTCTTCCTCGACCAGCTGATCCACCTCCTCATCCTCTTCCTCTACCCTGAGATCACAGGGGATTCACTGGGGGAGCAATATCATACCACGTGGGTTCATATTGGGGGATATATTTTGAGGGGAATATGGCATTATATATTGGGGGATATATAGGGGGTAAAGGGTTTTAATATTGGCAAGTATAAAAGATGGAGCTCAAAGTTAATGAAAAAATATAAAGGGGTATACAAAATGTTAATGAAAAAAATGGATACCTACAATATCTAGTGAAAGTAGGGGTTTTTTAAATTGGGAAGGTGCATTGGGTTCGTATTGGTAGGGGGTTAAATAATGTGATTTTCAAAGGTATTTTCCAATATGTAGTCAAATTAAGGGTATTGTTTAATATGTCACGAACGCACGCGATATGTCATAGGTTCATTGAGTGAAGCCCCTGTGCCTGAGATACACCATGCGTAGAGGGGGATGTTGGTGAGGTAGGCTCGGCCTAAATTATATATATTTTAGTTTTTTCCAACATCATATGATAAGTATGAAATTGTTTCTCATCATGTCCCAGTGATGAAGAAAATCTACAAAATAGTTTCTTCAGCTGAGGACGATATTTTCTGACACTTCGAAAAAATTTGTTTCATGCAATCCAAGAACTTGATAGATTGTGCACCATACTATGCTCTTCAATGGACTAGGTCCTCTAGAATTCAGATAATTATTGAAGAAATGGAATTGATCCTTATGGTGCCCAACAGCTTTACATTTTATGCACCATACCTTTGCCCAAACCTCCTTGCCCTTGTCTTTGCACAAGATTTGAATCTCTATATGCATGGCTTCCAACTGATTTTGAATTTGTTGATTTCCAAGTGCAACAGGTGTTGGTGTAGCTTCTAATTTCATTTCAATATCCATAGCCTCAACCTGTGTGGAAATATTCTGCTAACCTAAGGGTTGGCACAGATGTAGGAGAAACATAGCAATAAACCACTCCTTATGTTGAGTATCATCGAAGGTAAATCCACCATCTCTGATAGTGCACATCAGCCTCTGATCTACCTCGCACACAGATTCATTAACGTCCTGATGAATTTCTTTCATTTTTGTAACCAACTGCACGTATGAATTAGGCTTCTTGAACTACTCTTTAGGGAATATTTCACTTCATCCAGAGTGGCATTAGGGTTCACTTGAACATATCTGATATACCAATACAATACGCGATCTTGGAAAGAAGTGGCTAGCTGCGCTTTCTTAATATCATAATTATTAACCTGCTGAGCCTACCACACAACATTAGTCACAAACCAAAAATTCTTAGTATCTTCATTTCCAATACTTTTGAAATTAGGTAGCTTCATCGATGCAACCATATCTGCGCTTGGGGGAGGTGGAGGTGGGGGTGGAGATGGACTGCGTGGTGGAGTGGGTGCTTTGTGAGATGAGCTTGGAAGTGGGGTGGATGGGATCTAAAAGAGGATCAAGGCTCTCTAATCATTCTGGTTTGATGAAACTTCTTCGTCTTCAGAGCGCATAGGTTCACTAGAGCTACTAGTCTCTGGTTCACCATCACTATTAGATCTATGCTTCAGTGGGTTATAAATAAATCCTTTTTCTAGGTCTTCGCGGTAAATTTTTCCAATGTGCCTAGTCGGGCCTCTTCACGACATTAAAGAAATATGTTGACACAGAGAGCCCAATTCGCACAATAGCATCTTCAATAATAACTTCAAAGAATGCAAGAAATTACCTCTAGGACCCTTGAAAAGTCTTCTTTATGCTTGTTACACAGTATTTTGTCACTGTCCCTGCATTCCCCATCCCAAATACTAGAGGACTATCAGAGTAACCCCTGTGTACTGTCACACATCATGATGAATGTCATTACATCCCTTAACATGTCAGGAACATAATATTTTTTGACCATTCTAGAAGTTGACCGTTTAAAACATCTAATTTTGGGTCGGCACGGTTATGTAGTTACGACCTCGCACCAATGGCCATATTTACACTGACCCTCGTGCCATGGTCTCTCTGTCTCTTAAGAGCACCCATGCCGAGCTACTTTTGGAAGGTTTTTTAATATGGAAATGAAGCTTCTAAGATGTAACAACTTCATGGGCAGATTCATGGATGTTTTTTCAACTGGATGAGGTCGAGTTTCTCCCTTTGGCCTTATAGTTCCTAAAAAAATGCAACTTCCCAAAGGGACAGACCTTTCTCCCACCATATGTGGATCCCAAAGCTCATCCTCCACTCCTATAAATCCCTCTTCATTCCATTGAATCAACTAGCCAAACATAGCTAGAATATACCAGAAGCTGATAGAAAATAATAGTCCATAGTTGTGAGAGATAGTTTGAACCTTTCGCCTCTTCGAGCTGAATTGATAGATGAAAGCTTTGATACATGCCCGAATGAGCCCACAAAAGGAGGTCTACAGTTCAAGGTGCGGGTTGTAAACTCCCTTTATATATATTAATACAACATGACTGATTTCTAGTTCCATATTTTTATACATTAATGATTAAAGTTTTTGTCTCTCCTTGACTAGTTGGATAGCTGTAAATGAACATGTATGCTCGTATGCATTTAGTGTTTGTTTCATATTTGTGTAGGTGTATGAATGTTGCTACCAACAGAGCACGAGGCTTGAAGGACGAAGATATAGGGATCACTACAACACACTATGACAAGAGCGTTGGACGAGGTAGGAAATCTACTCCAATCAACATTTGATTTATATACTAGGAATTTAGAAACCAACATGTTCCATTGTTTCTAGACCCACCCTAGGGCTAGAGGGACCACCTCTATCCAAAGAGGGGATTTTCCTTCACAAAAATTTGGCGAATCCACCAGGGATTTCAATTCCTGTTGTATCTTATTATTCGTTTTGAATTTTTTATTATCTGTTGAATTTGGCTAGATTATTGTTTCTCCGTTGTTTTTGGCTTGTTTGTTTTCTTCTGGCCATTTAGACTTGTCCTAGAGTGATAAGCCTGGTTTCTCTTAGCCAGTCCTTTATTTTTTCCTTCCTCTTCTAGCTCAGTGCTGTTGTTTTTCTGACAGTCGCATCCATCAGTGCGATTTGTCTTTGACACAGGAGAAATTTTTCATATTCGGCACTAGATACTACTAAATAGTATCGCTAATTCCTATGGGGTTTGTTTTTGGGCTTTCCCACTAAGTTTTTCAGTGTGTCCTGTCCTTTAGGTTGGTTTTTCCCTCTTGGATTGATGCATATGGATTTTTTTTATTGACTTGGATGTCTCATTCACTTTATTTTTTGATATCTCTCATTTGAACAATGTGACTTGTCCATCCTAGGATTTCTAGGTGTTTCTAACCATTCTCTTAGTTGCATGTTCATCGAGTGTCTGATCCGTTTGTGAGTGAGTTTCGTCATTTATTTTTTCATCCTTTTACGTGTTTCTTGGTCTTTTCAGTTGATTGTATGTGGACTAATTTTGTCAAAATTTCATTTCGTGTCTGTTTGATTGTCCCTCCATCGCCCTGAGCATAGATCACATTGCTCATTGAGTAGACTTAAAATCCCTTTATTTTGTATAAGAAAATGCATGTCTAGTTTTGAGTGTGTGTTTACGTTCACTTGGAATTGGTCTCTTCATGTTTTGATGATCTCATTCAAAGAAACTTAGAGCTAGTATTTTTTTTGTATTTTTAGTGTAGCATTTCATTGTTGCTTCTCACTTATATAAAAGAACAAAAAAAATTGTATTCTTCCTTCTTATTTGAAAATGAAAAGTTCTCTTTTGCATTAGTAGGTTTCTTCTTCATTGGAAATTGAAAGGCAAAAGAATAATTTTCCTTTTTTTCTTTGGTTGTGTTACTAGCATAAAGGAAACTATCATTCTTGCATTCATTTGATTGTTGCTTTGTTGCGAACCTCTATCCATCACATAGCTAGCTTTTCATCGAATGAAATGGTATTATTTCTCTCATATAGTTGTGCATTAGAGATTTGACATAACATTCGGTAAGGCCTTGAAACTAAAACATAATTTCAAGATAAACCATAAAATTAACTCAATCAACCTAAGGAAGTATTGGAGCTTAATGTTCACACTTACAGGTCTAAGCTAGTGATGTGCTCTGACGTCATTAAACCTAGCAATTGTCGCTGGAAATATTGCATTAGACAATGCTAGTACGTACTTGTGCTCCACGTAATGTCGCTTATATAAAGAGAAACCCTTTTAGGTTGCAAATCTTTATTCACAAGAAGCCGAGTCTATTGCCCTGTAATCGTGATACACCGAACACAACATTCAGGGAGATTGTGAGCATGTATGTTAATTCCTTGGTCACTTATCTTTCATTTGATCACCAAGGTGTATATTGCAGTTCACAGGAGCTTGGTACATCTTGTTGGCTAGAGTTCCTGAATAGTCATTTTTATCTTTCTGTGACTCTTTAAACTTGAAAAGATCATTGAGCACTTGTCCTTTCGAGCTCGTTCAAACTGAAACTGACTAGATTCATGTTTTTTCCTTTTATCGACTCTTAAAACATGAAAATGAAGAGTCTTGTTTCAATTTAATAAAATTAATTGCCCACGATTACATCACACACACATTAAGTTGTTTTCTTGGCTGGTTCATGAGTAATTTCTTAGCGATTGTTGTTAAAGCCTCGAATTGACCATCTCCTTTCTCTCCTTATTTTGAGACAAATTCATTGTGGCAGAACCACCTGTTTCATCGTCCTCTTCATTACCTCATATTTAAGATTCTCCCCTCGGAGTCTCTTCTGAGACACCTCAGTCTATTGGGACCCAAGACCTTGAAAGTGCTATCATCTTAAGCATTCAACCTCTTGCCACTCGGTCTCCCACTGAGGAGTCGTTTGACATCAACTAGCAGCCCCTGGATCCTTTTTATTTTTGAGAGAGGATCCCCCTCAACACTTGAACTCGCCTACAACACCATTTTCCAATGATTTTCCCTCTACCGGTCGCTAGCTTTTCCATGACAGCATGTCTTCCTCCGATATGGATGCTTTGAGCCCTATTAGTAGTGAAGAGAATTTCATATCTACAGGGGAATATCAATACCCTCTCGAAAAGTTTCCTTATGAGACGACTCATAATTCATCTCATCCTTCTTCTCAACCTCTCCTGGCTAATTATCATTCTTTCTGACAAATAATTTCTTGTGTTGCATCTTTGTACTAGAATCGAGTATGGTCAAGTACTATGGCTCCTTCTACAGGGTCATTTGTGTCAGGACCATCTTCTTTGATTCCCATTATTTCGATGATTGTCATGTCTGTCCCAACCCAGCCCACTTTTTCTGTGGCTTACTCCGCACCATCCGTTAGAGTGATTCCATCATTTTTGACAGCTTCTACTGTTTGTGGAATGCATCTCAATACTTTTTCTATGCCTGCTGGACCCACTATGAGTGGATAACAACCTCCGTATCAAGAGTACATCAACCTATTGGTAGTACACCTATCCCTTCTAATCCTATTATAGGAGGTTTGTCATATGACCAATATATGATGGCTATTCAGCATTAGAACTATCTCCCTCAGGGTTCTCAGCAGATTCAAGCTCTGATCAATCTACCACAGTAGTATGATGATTACGGGATGTTAGCCACCTATAATATTTTGTCAAAGAAAACAGGTGGCTAAATATGTTGCTGAGTCTTCAAGAGAAACATTTCCTTTGTAAATCTATCATTCTTGAAGCCTCCATGTGTCTTCTATCCTTTAAATAATCTTCACTGCTTTTTCCATTAATGAACCCTGTTGTTTATGAAAGAAATTGTTTTCAAAGGCCTCCATATTCCCCATTTTCCCTCATTCATACTTCATTTTATTTCATTCCCTTCATGAATTCTTTTTGATAAGGTTTAAAACCCCTTTTTTAATCTTATCAGAACCCTAAAAACCCTCTAAAAAACCATCATTTTGGCCTAAAAAGCCACTTTTCAGCATTTAGGCCTTAAGCCCCTTTCGGCGCTAGCCCTAGCCCCTTTTCCACATGTGACCTCATCCCACGACCAGGAGCTAGCCCCCATCGAGCAATCACAATTGGGGTTTATAGTTTCTTTGTTAAACGTTTATTTCAAAACTCCGATGCGAATGATCCCCTTTCTCCTCCGATCCACCGATTTGATCTGGATCGTTGAATCCACAAGAACCAACGGCCAAGATTCAATCGCGCTCCTCTCATAAGCCCATCACCCATGCTCTGCCAATTTGATCTGGACTGTTGAATCCACAAGAACCAACGGCCAGGATTCAATCGCGCTCCACCCATAGTCCTCTGACATCACACCTGCCGATTCAATCCTGACCGTTGATCTCCCCTCTGATGCGACGGCCAGCGCTTAATCGCACATCGCAATCTCAAAGAGCTAGATGCTTTGGCATTTTTTCTTTTCTCCCATGCGATTCAATCCCAGCCGTTCATTCCGCCAGATCCAATGGTTCGCGCTTCATCGCATCATGCTCATCCCTCACGTAATCCTCCACCATCTCGACCTCCGATTAAATCTCCACTGTTGATCAAGTTTGATCGGACAGTCCACATTACTTCCGCTCTTCTAAACCCACCCTTCTCATTCTCCCCCATCGACAGATCTCGACCGTCGATCCTCACAATCCGATGACTCGCATTGACCTTAGCAATGGACCTTGCCTCCTTTTGCCCGTGAATATTTTTTATGTCACGTTTCACCCACACCGTCAGATTTTCCACCCATCATCCAACGGCTGAAAATGCATATCACATAATTTTTGCGCCCGAGAGTTAATGTTTCAAAATTACGCGAAATGGATGGTTTTAGAAATCCACATGGCGATCAGTGTATGGAATCGCACTTTTTTGGGCATTTTTTCTTTCCCCCTTTTTGTTGTGCGAATACCACTCTTGTTTTCCACCTTACCACCTCCACAATGTAACTCCTGATTTAATCTCAATCGTTGATCTCTAAGATCAGACGGTCCTGACTTAATTTCACCCCCATTTGTTTGCCCACCATCTAACCTCTCGAATGACTCCATCAAAAGATCTTGACCATTGATTTTTCTAATCTAACGACCCACGTTATATCGCATTTTCATTTCATCCACCATTCATCTAATCTCCCAATGACTTCATCGGACAATCTCCACCATAGATCACCATGATCCGACAACCCACGTTCATCCTCGCACCCAAACTCCTACCAGACCTGTTTTCGCCTTTCGCCATGGTTCTTCATCACATTTTCCACTGCATCCACCATTTTTCATCTCTGCTCCTCCATACTCACGAGCCTTTGAAGCAATCACCCCACTCCCCCCGGTTTTTATAACATGTTTCTCATTTTTTGCAGGTTTCAAAGGTGGTGAATTCACATTGTTTTCACAGTAAAAATCATGGTAAAAGACGATCGCAGAGCCAAAATAGCATAAAGGAGGTCTTTGAAAAGGTTAAAGGCATAATATTTAAGATTAAGAAGCCTAATCCACAGTCAGCACAAATTAAATGCAAATCATTGATCGTGTTATCACCTAATTTGAACCTTAGGCTGAAAGAAGGCAAATCAGGGTAACCTCAAACCATGCTTAGCCTTGTAGCTAGCACTACAAGGTCAGGAGAGGGCTCTCTCTGGGAAAAATATTCAATGAAATATAAGAGTAAACTGATTTTAGGCTAGGTATAATAATTGGAAATGTTTTTTTTTTTTTTTTTAATTATCAGGGTTGTATGGAAAAAATGGGGTAGTTTGAATCTGGGGAATTAAATCAGAGATACAGGGTATTTTATGGGGCAAGGTAGGCAGGTATTTTAAAAATTCAGTTTGAATAATGATGAGATGTTTAACACTGGTGAGGAGCTGAAAAGGGCATAGGAGATGGATCCTTTTCAAACAGCAGAAAACATAGAGTGTTGAATAATTTCCCAAGGCAGAGCATTATACAATGGACTCTACCTATCTATCTTGAAAGCATTCAACCAGAAATTTGAATGAATGAATGGTGAAAATAACAATTAACAGATGAACACAAAGGAAGAAATAATGCTAAAATCCATACCACAGGAATCCCACAAATAAGAGCTGCATATCTTTATTAATTCCCTGTCAAGTTGTTACAAATGGAGTGCAGAGCGTCCTCAAATGATTTCCAACTTATTCCCCCTTAAAAATGATGAATAATTACATTAAATATAAAAAATTTGAGGGGAGTAGATCCACAGAAGGAGGAGTTGTTTCGCCAACTCAAAAACCGAAATCTGAACATAGGAAAAATACCAACAGTATGCCCGTGAAAAGAGGGGAAACAATTCATTTGGAACATCTGGAAGGTTTGCTTTTGCTCAAACAAAGGAAAAGAAAGACAAATTTTGGAACCATTCCTCCTTTTTTTATCGTTGTTGTCTTGCCTCTATTTCATAATTAGTTCACGGCTTTTTATCCATTCAATAAAAACCAACTGTCGAAGGAAATTCCTTGAAATGATGAAAAAACATATTTTTCGTTTAATTAAGAAAAATCCTCTTTTGGGTGAAAAAGGGAAAAGGGAAGGATGGTGGGCCCATATGCGATTGAAAATCGCAATCGGAAGACGGGAGGGGGTGTATCACACAATGGAGCGAATTCAATTGGAGTTTACGATGCGATAATGTATAGGGAGAGTCGCATGGGATAATCACAATCGCAATCGGGAATCACAGCGGGAGAGGAGTGGGCAAATAGGAACGAGGCAATGGAACTTCCGATGCGATTGAGTGGATGTGATGCAGTAATACAATAGAGTGGTGAGGGAAAATGATTTCCGATAGTGTAATAGAGAAAACCCTTTAAAACAAATTAAAAGGAGTTTTGCGCTTTTACAAATGGAAAAAACCATTTTTCTTTTGAAAAAGGCAGAAGGGATTAAGGTAGGACCCGTGGTAATCGCAATCGCAATCGGAAGGGGGACGAGTTTAATACATAGTGGTAGGGATGTGACATGCGATTGCGATGGGAATAAAACTTTGGTGGGACCGAGGGTCAATCGCAATCACAAATCGGCGGGGAAGTGAAGCGGGAGTAAAGTGTCGTGGGAAAAAATGTTGATTGTGATGAAAACTTAAGAAATTATTTAAAATACATTTATCGCCTTTACAAAGGAAAAAATACATTTGTTTGGGAAAAGGCAAAATGTTTTATGGTGGGACCCAGGCCAATCGCAATCACAAGTCGAAGTGGGAGCGGGTGTATTACACAATGGGATTTTCTGTTTGCGATTGGTGATATGTGATCAATCGCATCGGCGGGAAGCTGGAGGCAGGGTTAAGTGCCGGAAATAAAATATGAGATGCAATCAGGTGATTGGAGGAGGGGACTTGCGATGAATCACATCGGGGATTTTTAATCAGGGAAAGGTGAATCGGAGGTGGGTCAATCGAGATGTGTGATTTGAACGGTGCAATTGGATTGGGAGAAAAGGATGTGATCGGATTGCAAAAATGGGGATGCGATCGGGTCAGAGGGAAAGAGTTTTACAGTGAAAAACTTTAAAATTTTATGAAATGAAGTCTAAGGGATAAAGAAAAAAAGGGGTAGGGCTAGGCTTTTAGGGACTTTTGTTCACTTAGGCATATTTTCCAATCCAAAAGTCAGTTTTGAGAGTACAATATACCGTTGGAAAGCTCTTTCTGGGCTCCTTCTGATGGACATACTTAGAACATGATTTTATACTAAAAAAACTGTGGAAAACACCTTTGAAAGGCAGGGTGGTGGCTTTGTGGAGATAGCAGCTTCTGAAGTGCAACTTATTACATATGAAGACATAAAATTACATAAGAGATGATAATAAAAGCAAAGTACCATGTTTTCACCTCAAAACATGGTTTTGAGGTGAAAATTACATCAAGCTCAATAGAAAAATTCTTTGATCTTTCCAAATACTGCGCCTTTGAGTTTATTTGACCTCCTCATGACCTTGTTGATATTAATTGACACTTGACTCATTAATTTGACCATGATGAGACCCTAGGACCTAATGAGGCCAACCCTATGACTTACTAGCAAGACTTACAGAGTGAAAGGGAATCATAACTAAAGACCATAGAGAGGAGAATCAACAAGTTTTACATGAGGGGAAACTGATGAAAGACCACTACCGTCAATGAATCCATGACCTAATGGAATGATGAAAACTTATGATATGGGACTCCTAATATGCAAACGCAAAAGAGTAAGTTTGATCACTGATGGTAGTATAACTAGACTAACACTAACATTGGCTCCAATGGGGATGGTAGCTCCTTGGAGGTGCCAAGAACACCGTAGACCAAGTAGCCTTATCCATTGGGAAAATATGATCAAAATACTGAAAATTGACACAATGTAGACTGACTCTGACTCAAACTGTGACTGAAAACTTAAATAAAACCAACAAACCTTACACATATCATTCAAGTTTTATAGCCTTCACCTTGGGCCCCAAACTTCAATGGCTGTGTAACTAAAATCTAACCAACAATGGCATCGTATATACAATGATTGTGACATAAATTGAGTTCCATTATATTCAACAGCGATAGTGCTTCAACAACCTACCATTTACTAGTCCTCCAGGGTAATCTTGGTCATCCATCTCTGAGAGCAAGAAAGAATTCTGTCCCCTGTATGCTGAAATATTGTATGGTCCTTTCCACAATTTTTCGAACTTACCATGCTTCCCTTTATCCTCATTTCACGCATCCTATCTCAACACCACATCATCCAACTGAAACTTTTCTGCTTTGGTCTTACGGTCATAGATTTTCTTTATCTTCTCCTGCAACTGAATAACGTTCTGAGATACTTCCTCTCTTGTTTGTTGAAGGTGGATCATTTGATTGATCCTTTGTTGACTATCATCTTCTTCACTGCCAGCCTCTTGTAATAATCTCATGATCGGAACTGTAAGTGACGTGGGAAAAAAAGCATCAGTACCATAAAAAAATTCAAATGGTGACATACCTAAGGATTTCTTGCTGCTAACTCTATCTGCCCATAACGCATTGATGAGCTTTCGATGCCAGTTCCTCTTGTTCGCTTCCAGCATTTTCTTGATTATGTTTATCAGAGACTTATTCGATGATTCTGCCAGGCCATTTCCTTGCAGGTAGTATGTTTTCGAATGGCCCAACACAATATTGTATTTTTTGCAAAATTCCACCATCTTTTTAGATTTGAATGATGCTGCATTATCTGTTATGATTTTGTGAGGACAACCGAAATGAGACAAGATATTTGATTCTAAGAATTGAATGATTACCATATCAGTGGCATGCCTTGATGGAATGGTCTCGATCCATTTGGTGAAGTAATCTATACCTGTGAAGATCCATCGATGTTGTGCTGATGATGCGGGATAGATTTCCCCTATGAAATCAAGTTCCCATTGCTGAAAAGGGGCATTTACTGAAACTAGTTTCAAAGGAAGAGGAAGAAATTTCCTTTTTCCTTGGAAAACTTGACACTCATGGCAGTTCATCACTGTTTTATAAAAATCTGAAAATAAAGTGGGCCAATAATATCCTGCTCTCAATACTTTTTTAGTTGTAGTTTTCCAAAACAAATGACCACCACAATCACCTTTGTGAAAGTCATGCATCACCTGCTGAGCCTCATCTTCAACCAAACAATTAAGCAGAATACCTCCTGGATATTTCCAATAAAGAGCACTGTTTAAAATACAGAATTTAGCAGACTTGAGTTTCAGTGATCTACCTTTTCTTCTACACATCTCGGGAGGTGGTGAAAGGTGTTGAAGAACGTAAACAATGTCTGAATGCCATGGGGATTGGAGAAAAATGTCTGAAACTAGAACAAGAAAACCTTCATCCTCATCTTCTGATATTGTTGTTATGAGATTTATATCCAAAGCCCGCAAGTTTGATTGGGCCATTCGCTTTTCCAAGCATTGTCCTTTGATCGAATTTGTGGGTTTGATCTCCAAATCGTATTCCAACATTGCTGCTATCCACTTACCTCTTCGACCCTCTGGATCAGTTTGCATCAAGACATCTTTCACTGCTGCATTGGGAACATATGCTATAGTATGTGAATGCAGAATGTGTACTCTAAAATCCTTCCATTCTTTTACAAGGGCCAATGCTTGTTTCTCAATGATATTATACCACAAAGAAGCATCTTGAATAATCCTACTGAAAAATGCAATGGTTTGTTCTATCTAATCTCTCTTTTGCATCAAAACCACAGCCATAGTATGCTCTGATGAAAATGAAAATATAATGAATTCTTGAGTGTAATCAGGACTAATAAAGACTGGGGCATAGGACAGAGAAAAATTTACCAAATTAAATGACTTGATAGCCTTCTCACTCCATTTGACAATGCTATCCTTTCTCAACATGTTAGTCATTTCTCTTAAATTTTCAGCCAAATTGGGTATAAATCTGCGCAAAAAATTCATCTTACCATTAAATGACCGAATCTCCTTTTTGTTACATGGAAGTTTTATGTGTTGAATTGACTCTACTCTTGAAGAATCAATGCGTATACCATATTTAGAGATGATATGCCCCAACAGCTTGCCTTCATCCATAGCGAACAGAGTTTTCTTCGGATTGAGAGAAATCCAAAACTTCCTGCATCATTGAAATACAATCCTCAAGTGGTGCAAATGTTCATCATCAGAACCAGAAAACAGGGTCAGATCATCCAAATAAACAATAATAAAAACATCCTTTTCATTGGCAAAAGCAGTGTCCATTGCTCGCTGGAAGGTGGCTCCAGCGTTCTTCAGTCCAAATGGCATTTTGGCATACTGGAAAGTTCCCTAGGGTGTTGTGAAGGCAGTTTTGTCTTGGTCTTTCTCATGCACCAAGATCTGATTATAGCCTGAGTAGCCAATGAGTAGTGACATCCTTGATGCTTCAACTAATCTCTACAGAATATGGTCCATCTTCAGAAGTGGATAGTTATCCTTTAAAGATGCTTTATTCAAGTTCTGGAAGTCTATGCACAATCCTATCTCTCCTGTCTTTTTACGTACTGAGACCAAATTTGAAATCCAATCAGAAAATGTAATTGGGAAAATGGTACCAGCTTTATACAATCTGTTTACCTCTTTTTCAATAGATGGCAACAGCTTTGGGTTAATTATTCTCAGCTTCTGTCTAAATGGCTTCTAATACGGCTTGATGGGAATAGTATGCTGAATTATATTTTTGTCATACGCCTTCAAATCTGAATAATCCCATGCAAACACATCAGAAAATTCAGAAATTAATTGAACATAATGTTCCTTTACCTCAGGGGTCAATGCCTTTGATAACTTCACAAACTTAGGCTTGTCAGTTGTTCCAAGTTTCACATCTTCAACTCCTTTATCAGTAGGCACCAAGCTCGGTTTCTTAGCAACATCATCTTGATCAAAAATCTCCTCTAAAGGTATGAGACCTCTAGGAATTACATTGTCTTTCAGCTGCAATATTTCCATATGATTTGCTTCGATTTCTTGATCATCAGCCTCATAATCACCTTTTATAGGAGTATCCTTGAATTTTCCTTCACTCTGCAAAAAAACGTTGATTTCATTGTCATCCTAAAACACTTGCCAATACCTTAGATTATCTGGAACAGTAGGCCTATGTTTGACATAAATTTCAAACTTGTTGTTGGAATTCATGGGAATCTTCAAATTGCTTGCTGTAGTGGCAAGAGAATCTGCAATAAGATTCTGCATTCGGGGTACTGCTTTCAAAGTGTATTCAGAAAATGTCCTCAAGATGTCTAGGACTGCATTTCTGTAGGCCCTCAATCACAAATGCTTTTCTTGGTACTCTCCTTTTACCTATTTGATTATCCACTTTGAATCTCCATAGACGGAAATCCTCTTTTCATTTGGCTTCTTCAAAATTTTCAATCCTGCAATCAAAGCTTCATACTCTGCTTCATTGTTAGAGCAGTGAAAATCGAACTTGTAAGCACATACTCTAACATTACTAGGAAATTTTTTAGGCTGGAAAACAGGGCTCTGAATCCATAATCCTATACAAGCATCGTCCTTACCAACAGCTCCATCAAAATCCATGCTCCAAAGGCCTTCTTCTTCTTCTGCTAGATGCTAAAATTTTGCTTCTTTATCTACTTTATCTGGATTCATTTCTGCATCTTTATGTTGTTCATTGTCCTTTTTCCGCTGGCAGGCAGGAAGCTCAGATATGCTTGCTGCTTTATCTTTTTCCTATTTAAGGACTTCCCTAAAATTTTCTAAAATTTCAGGTATCTCATCTACTTCTACCAACTAAAATTTCTCATCATTCAAACCACCATCTAAATATAACACAAATGAATCCAGATCTATGTGGACTACATTAATGGGATGATTAATTGGCTTCTCTTTGCTGGTGATCATGTATTTCATTTTCTTCTCCCTATATAGTTTTCTCAACTGACCAAACACAAGAATGATGGCATAAGAGAAATCAAGTTGTATGGTTTCTTTAAGTTTTGCACCCCATGACCTGGATAGAAGCATTCCAAATCGTGGTGGAACATCGGCAACAACCACATCCATCAAAACATTCTTGGCTGTGATTTGGTATAAAGATACTACCAATTCTTTGATAAGACCAATACAATGGACCCTACCGGAGTCAAAGGAATACAAATCATGGTATTTCCAGGTAATATCAAGACCCAACTTCTCCATAATGGCTTTAGGCATCAAGTTATGTGAGGCTCCGAAGTCCAACATAGCATTATGTAAAATGAACTCATGCAATCTAAGACTTAGATAGAAGGGAGGGACTTCACTTTCTTCTGACTGACCTTCTATGGCTGGACCAAAAATGAGTTCAGGATAATCATCTTCAACATTTACCATATCTGATACAGATTCTATTTGCAAAATTCTAGACACCTGATGTTTATAAGTGCTATTTTTCACCAACTCAGTCAAGGGCATGGACACCTTTAGCTTAGAAATTTCATTTTCCAAATTAAAAGATGGGACTTTTTCTACCTCTTTGACTGGAGGATCTTTCTTCTCTACTTTCTCCTTTGCTGCGCTATGCTGGTTCTTTTCATTTACAGCATTAGTCGCTTAGGATGCCTTGCTGGGAGAAGGATTAGTAGGCTCTTTCCCTTTTCTTTGAGTATTTGAGGAGTATTTTTTCGATTGCAGCTCTTTTCTCTTCCGAATAGGATTGATCGACACATCTCTTATTCTCAAAGAATACTATTTCTATTGCACTGACAAAGCATTCATGTATCCTCTTTGATAATCATTGGACTCTTCCTCTAACACTACATCATTGGCCAATATGAAATCTTCATCCTTTTTAATGTCTGCAGTCACTGTATATTCCTCATCTTCTATGAGGAAGATGGGCGCACCATCAGCAGTGAAGAAATGGTTGGCTTCAATGACTGGATCATCATCATCATCTGTTTCCATTCCTTGAACATAATTTTGCTGCAAAGGGGTTCTGATTTTTTGTTGTGGTGTAGCTTGGTCCTACGTTCTATGTTCCCTCTGCTTAATTCGAAATTGTGGCTACTGTTGTCCTCTAAAATTTGGATTCCTAATTTGTGCTTCAGTTCTATCTGAAATAGTCAATCGATCGATCATTTTCTCCACTATCTGGATCAATGTGTCCATCTTACTCTCTAAAGGGGATGCTTCTTATTTCACAATTACTCTCTTTTCAGCTTTTGTCTGCACTCTTATGGCCAAAAATTTTTCTTCAACACTCACAGATATCTTCTGCATGTCTTCAAGTGTGGTAGGATCTCTTTCTCGTAGCCGATATGCCATATTAGCATCGAAACCAACTAGAAACTTGAGCAAAGCTAACCCCGTGGGGGGCTTCAGATTTTCTAGAATAGCATTATATACAGCATTAATTCTCACACAATAATCCTCTAGAGTTTCACCCACATTTCTTTTAATATTTTCATATTCAGACAAGATTTGAAGTGGGTTTTTCTTTACCTCCCACCCGTCTAAGAATTTTCTATGTAACTCTTGCAAAGTGTGGATAGATCCTATTGGTAAGGCTCTGAACCATTTTCAAGCTTCACCTCCAAAGCTTTGGACAAACAATCTTGTAGTTACATTTTCTGCCTCTACCTCATGAAGGTCAAAGAAGTCATTCATCTTATCAACATGCTGCTGGGTTGTGATGCTTTGAGTGGCATCAAAGATAAGTATTTTAGTTTGGTAATCAACAGAAATATCATTCAAATTATGTGGTAAAACCAAGGGTGCATACTGGGCAACCATGACTTGAGGAGGATGTACAACAGTGTTTGTGCTACTAGGATTCAAGGGAGGTGTTGATGGAGGAGTCAGAGACTGAGAATCGACTTCTAAAACTGATGGAAATGATAATGATTTAAGGGAAGGAACTGTTGTTTCTGATAACTCTGAAGGCTCAGGGATATTGGTTACAGTGACAGATGTCTGAGGGGAATTCAGAATATAGTCATCAATTGATGTGTTGGCCCTTTGAACTTCAAGATCCACAAGAAATTCTGGGTCTAAAACGGTGTCATCAAGTGCAGTCTCAGATTTACTTCTGAATAAATAAATATCAAAACACTCATTAAAAGAAAGATCTTCTACAAACAACCACTCACTGGGCTAGGTATGGGATCTGAAAATAGGCCTAGGACTTAGTGATCCCTCTTGTCTTCTGACTATTCTTGGAATGAGATTAGGATTCTCAAACACAGGGGGAGGATTTGGATTAGGGTTGGCCCTTGTGTATCTCCTTGAAGCTAGTGTGGTCAAATCTCTACTTTACAATGTTTTATTTCAGCCTAGCAAACTCTCAACATCATCATCCAGAGTCCAGGAATTTATATTGAAGATATTACTGTGGTGATTAGTCTTATGTTTAAATAGCTTCCCCAGTATGGTCGCCAGAAATGTTATCACCTAATTTGAACCTTAGGCTGAAAGAAGGAAAATTAGGGTAACCTCAAACCACGCTCCGCCTTGTAGCTAACCCTACAACGTTAGGAGAGGGCTCTCTCTGGGAAAAATATTCAATGAAATATAAGAGTAAATTGCTTTTATGCTAGGTATAATAATTGGAAATGTTTTTTTTTTTTTTTAATTATCAGGGTTGTATGGAACAAATGGAGCAGTTTGAATCTGGGGAATTAAATCAGAGATACATGGTATTTCATGGGGCAAGGTAGGCAGGGATTTTAACAATTCAGTTTAAATAATGATGAGATTTTTAAGACTGGTGAGGAGCTGAAAAGGGCATAGGAGATGGATCCTTTTCAAACAGCAGAAAACATAGAGTGTTGAATAATTTCCAAAGGCAGAGCATTAGACAATGGATTCCACCTATCTATCTTGAAAGAATTCAACTAGAAATGTGAATGAATGAATGGTGAACATAACAATTAACATATGAACACAAAGGAAGAAACAATGCTAAAATCCATAACACAGGAATCCCACAAATCAAAGTTGCATATCTTTATTAATTCCCTATCAAGCTGTTACAGATGGAGCGCAAAGCGTCCTAAAATGATTTCCAACTTATTCCACACCTTATTCCCCCTTACAAATGATGAATAATTACATTAAATATGAAAAATTTGAGGGGAGTAGATCCACAGAAGGAGGAGTTTTTTCGCCACCTCAAAATCTGAAATCTGAACATAGGAAAAAGACCAACAGTATGCCCCTGAAAAGAGGGGAAACAATTCATTTGGAACATCTGGAAGATTTTTTGTTGCTCAAATAGAGGAAAAGGAAGACAAATTTTGGAACCATTCCTCTTTTTTTATCGTTGCTATTTTCCTCTATTTCATAATTGGGTCAGGGCTTTTTATCCTTTGAAGACAAACCAACTGTCGAAGGAAATGCCTTGAAATGATGAAAAACCATATTTTCCATTTAATGAAGAAAAATCCTATTTTGGGTGAAAAAGGGCAAAGGGAAGGATGGTGGGCCCATATGCAATCGCAAATCACAATCGCAAGAGGGGAGGGGGTGTATCACATAATGGAGCGAATGTGATTGGAGTTTGTGATCCAATAATGTATAGGGAGAGCCGCAAGGGATAATCACAATCGCAATCATGAATCGCAGCAGGAGAGGAATGGGCACATTGGAACGAGGCAATGGAACTTGCGATGCAATTGAGCGGATGCGATGGATTAATACAATAGAGTGGTGAGGGAAAACGATGTTCGATAGTTCAATAGAGAAAACCCTTTAAAAAAAATTAAAAGGAGTTTTGCGCTTTTACAAAGGCAAAAACCATTTTTCATTTGAAAAAGGTGGAAGGGATTAAGGTAGGACCCATCGTAATTGCAATCGCAATTGGAAGGGGGACGGGTTTAATACATAGTGGTGGGGATATGGCATGCGATTGCGATGGGAATACAACTTTTGTGGGACCAGGGGTCAATCGCAATCGCAAATCGGCGGGGAGGTGAAGTGGGAGTAAAGTGTCATGGGAAAAAATGCCGATTGCAATGAAAACTTAAGAAATTATTTAAAATCGATTTATCGCATTTATAAAGGAAAAACCACATTTGTTTGGGAAAAGGTAGAAGGTTTTATGGTGGGACCCAGGCCAATCGCAATTACAAGTTGAAGTGGGAGCGAGTGTATTACACAATGGGATTTGCCGATTGCGATTGGTGATATGCGATCAACCACATCAGTAGGAAGGCGGAGGCGGGGTTAAGTGATGGAAATAAAATATGCGGTGCAATCGGGTGATCAGAGGAGGGGACTTGTAATGAATCGCATCGGGGATTTGCAGTCGGTGAAGGGTGGATCAGAGGTGGGTCAATCGGGATGTGCGATTTGATTGGTGCAATTGGATCGGACGAAAAGGATGTGATTGGATTGCAAAAATGGGGATGTGATCGGGTTGGAGGGAAAGAGTTTTACAATGAAAAACTTTAAAATTTTATGAAATGAAGTCTAAGGGATAAATAAGAAAAGGGGTAGGGCTAGGCTTTTAGGGACTTTTGTTCACTTAGGCATATTTTACAATCTAGAAGTCAATTTTGAGAGTATAATATACCGTTGGAAATCTCTTTCTGGGCTCCTTCTAATGGAAATAGTTGGAACATGATTTTATACTAAAACGACTATGGTAAACACATTTTAAAGGTAGGGTGGTGGCTTTGTGGAGATAGTAGCTTCTGAAGTGCAACTTATTACATATGAAGACATAAAATTACATAAGAGATGATAATAAAAGAAAAGTACCATGTTTTCACCTCAAAACATGGTTTTGAGGTGAAAATTACATCAAGATCAATAAAAAAATTCTTTGATCTTTCCAAATACTGCGCCTTTGAGTTTATTTGACCTCCTCATGACCTTGCTTATATTTATTAACACTTGACTGATTAATTTGACCATGATGAGACCCTAGGAGCTAATGAGACCAACCCTATGACCTACTAACAAGACTTACAAAGTGAAAGGGAATCATGACTGAAGACCATAGAGAGGAGAATCAACAAGTTTTACATGAGGGGAAACTGATGAAAGACCACTACCATCAATGAATCCATGACCTAATGGAATGATGAAAATTTATGGTATGGGACTCCTAATATGAAAATTCAAAAGAGTAAGTTTGATCATTGATGGCATTATAACTAGACTGACACTAACAGATCGTAGCAGTGCAGAGGATATATCAACATAATCGCTACTACCCATTCCCTGTTCTTCATCGAGCTCCAGAGTAGTTACTATTCAAACAAGGAGTCCTAAAAATTGTCAGTGCATTAGTTACAAAGCATGGAAGACCTAAAAGACAAATCTTCGCATTTCTTGTCTCAGAGTACAGACAAATTACTACAGCCAGGAGAGTACTCCAAGAACATACCCTTGGAGTTATTATCAATCTGACGAAGACCCCTAATTCATCTAAAGGGTACTGAAAGTTAATGTAAAGATATTAAAATAGAATGGGCTTCGAAAGACACTTCTCCCTCTATTTTAATGAATCATTTAAACCATATCTACCACTACTATCACTCTTTCACCTATAAGAACTCATGAGAAATACATTGTAAATGTTGGTTGGTTGGTTGGTCATTGTAAAAACACTGATTGTAAGCTGTTTTAATGAGTTAGAGTTCTGTGAGTAGTAGTTGTAAATAGGCTGGGAGATGATTTCACGATGATATAAAGCTATTGGACAAGGATGTATGTGACTGGTTTTTCTCTTCTAATATAACAAGCATGTTCATTGGATCCTGATCTAAATCAATGGTGATGTGTTCTTTATTTTTTATTGTTTTCCCTCTGTTATACATCATGTTTCGTTTTCTCTTATAAGAATTATTAATTTTAGCTTGGGATATACTGCCGCAAGTACCCTAATGCTTCCTGCACTTTATTATCTTTATGTTTTCTGATATTTGTGCATCTAAGAAAAAATTCAACATAATTTAACCAGTATAGAAGTTGGTTTGTCCATGCTTACTGATGTATGAATTTAGAGTTTGTTCCTTGGATGTTCTTGTTTGGTTTCAGCTGAAAGAATTAGGAAATAGGGAGATTTAGAGTTAGCCCTGTCCCCTAGGTTCCTTTTTCGACAGTTAGCCTTTCTAAGATCCCTTTGAGTTGAATGCCAAAATCAATGAAGGTTAAAAGTCTTTCTTTGATCTTATGTTTCACTCTTTGTTAAACTTAAATGTTTTCTATTTTCTGAAATTAGTTAGGAGGACTGCTAGACTGTTGTCTTCGGAGTTAGCCTCATTAGGAGTTTAGATCATAGAGCTTAAGGTGTGCCATGTCCCTAGACTTACTCCGAAGTGGTCACCATCGAAGGTTTTCCTTGTCATTCCCATTCATTTCCTTATTGTTTCATCCCATACTATCATCTTAAGAGATCCTCTGTTTTAGATGACTAGCCCTTTGAAAACCTTGGATATTTGAATTGCAAGTAAACCCTTTTATGACTTGTGCCCTCTTTGAATTATCTCCCCATTGCCAAAAATCCTTCACTACTCATTCCTTTACCTTACATTGAACCCTTCTTTCATGTTTCCCAACCAAAAAATAAAACAAAACATAAACCTTTGTGCCCTATAGCTAGCCTAATACCTTAAATTGAACCTCAAAGATATAAATTTCTTTGCCTTTATAGAGAGATCCCTCTCTGGATCCAGGAGGGCTAGATCCTGAGATTTCAAAGTGGTTTGATGTTGTCTTGTCATTTGGTACTTCCAAATCTACCAAATCACAAGAACCACAACATGGGAATCACGTATATTACCATGGGCCTCTCCCGCAATGTCCATTGTATGTTCAAATGACTCAAGCTATGGTTCACCCAAATCAGTTCACATACCAACAGGGAAAACCCTATGGTCCACAAGGGCAACCCTCCCATCCATAGGGACAATCTTTGGTCCAATAGGGACAACCCTGCAGTCCTACTACTTGACCCAACGTTCAACAGGGAGCACCTTATGTTCCTCAGGGACAACCATTTTTGCAATAGAACCAGCCTTACATTTAGCAAGGCCCACCTCTTGTACAATAAGGCTAACCCTACGTCGATCAGTCGGGTCAACCTGGTCTTCAAGGGCATCCTATCTCATCTCAACCATCAAGCCAACCTTGTTTCTAGGGATAGCTTGTTCAACCTTAGTATCCAAGCCAACCTGCACCCCAGGGACAACTTGTTCAGCCTCAGGGCCAACCTTCAATTCCTCAAGGCCAACCGATGGTTTCCCAAGTTCAACCATTGATGGTACAAGGTCCAACCCAATGCACTTCTTTCATCCAGCAACATAATCCATATGTTTCTCAAGCTGGACCTAAGTGGTTTTCTCAGAATAAATACCCTAGTCCCTACCCAACCTATGGGAAGAATTACCAAAATTATTACCCTTATGGAAAAAATCCTCCGAGACAGAACATATGAGCTCAAAATTTCTCCCGACTTGGTCGGTGTTAGGGTCCTATAAATATAGGATTCATAATTTTTTAATTGACTTTGATAGTCTTGTAAATATGTACATACCTTGCTTTCTACAAGTTGTTTTCCCATATTTTGAAAATAATAAATAATAAGAAAAGAAAAAGAGGGTAAAAAGTCTTAAAAGAAAGATCAAAGGACTTAGAAAAATGTAAACCCTAAAAGAAAAAAGAGATAAAAATAAGACCTAAAAGTGAGCATGTCCAAATGCCACTACACTACTTTTATTTTTACTGCAAGAATAATGATTATGTGCAGAGTGTCAATAAATGCCATAATCAATGATCAGTTAAACAGTTTAATCTTAACTTTTCATGCTTTCAATTTCATGTTTTAGATAGAGAATAAATATTTGTCAAACAGTTTAAACTTGAAAAATCAGTAGATAGGTAGAGAATAATGAGGAGCTCAACAGTTTAATCTGAGCCCTCAGATGAAATAAGGTAGATTTAGATAGTTTTTATGTTTCGAAATAATTTTTTTTTTGAGGTTGCAAGCCAAAATTCACCTAAAAAAGTGAAGAATAAATGTTAGAAATAAATATTGGTAGGTATAAAGCAGTTGAGAAAGCATGTAATAAAGCATCATCAGGGAAAAAATCACTAATTTCCCCTCACCTGCAAGTATTCAGTATTCTAAACTATCAGTCAAAAAGGCTTAGAGCATTTCTTTGACTTTTGTTGGGACTGGACCCAAGGCTCGATGACTCCTTAGTTAAAAATATTTATTCCCTACATTGAATCCACATTTGTCAGCATTTACCCTTGATTCATACATCAAAACCCCTTTTTCCTAAGTAAAGACACATTATTACTTAGTAAAATTGAAACCCTAAAATAATTAATTTCATTCCCTTCAAAATCATTCATAAAAACCCTAAAAATACATTTATCCTAAGTATTAGGGAAGTAATATAAAAGATGAGTAATGCTTTATTTTTATACTTTAGTTAGGGATAATATGTGTTTTGTTTCCTTTTACTATCCCTTTATTCATATTAACACCTAACTTATTGTAGTAAATCCCTAATTACACCCTCTCGTATATATTAAATCCCTTATATTTAAATTAACCCCCCAAAACCCATTATTTTTATGTTTATAACAAATTTTATTATCCCCATGTGTGTAAAATAAAACCCTCGCCCTACAAACCCCTTGGTCTAAACCTATCTATATACAAGTATCCAATCCCTATAGTTTTAAACAACCATACAATGTTTAGAAACTATATAATAAAAATTGCGCCCATGTATTGATTAAAACGTTGGTTAAATATTCTAATTAATACATAAATCATTTACCCCCGCCTATTTTTTAATGCCCAAACTGTAAACATTATTAAAAAAACACATTTTTTATAAATTTTAAAGTTTTTCTCCGCTATCATAAAAATAAGTTTTAAACATATTTTAAATGTTTATTTCATAAATTTTAAACCATCTGCGCATACAACAAATAACCTGGCCCCACTCCCATTTCGGCGCAACTCCCAATCAATCGTGACCATTCGCATTGATCCCCCAAATCCAATCGCTGACATTTGATATTGCATGGAAAAGTAGCATGGTCACCCGAGCTCCAAACCTGTAAGAAATGGGTGGTTTCGAAGATTCCTCTCTCCTCCACGTGGATGTTTCTTATTCGACCGCATGAGTAGAGCCCAATACCACTTACTACCCAAAATCCGCACAATAACCTCTATGGTTTTAATCCCATTGAACGCTGAAACCACCCTTCCCGTTGATGCGACCGATCATTCAATGCCTAGTTAATATTACCAAAATGCATATTAAACCTTAGAAATGCATTCATCCCTTTATGTTTTTCATTAACCTCTTGCTCGCGCCTTCCTCACTGTAAAAGCATCATTTTTTCGCCATTTTTATGCACGAAAAGCCTGCATAATTTTCCCTGCAAACCATTCAAGACCACAGGAAGCTTCAGTTCATTTCCAGAAACCTCCAAAGACATCAAAAATCTTTCGTCGCCTCAGAAAACCTATTTCAAGACCTAATACCTGGAAAAAAAGGTATTCTTCAAGAAATTAACCTTCTCGTCATCAAAAAGAGCTATTTCTATCAATAGTGAATCTTGTGAAGCCTATTTTTCTACAGAATGACCTTAATTGCCTTCAAAGAGTGTATTTGTTGTAGAAATCCTGATATAACCATAGTTTGGAATACTTTAACCTGTTTTAATCAAAGTTGAAGAAATTTAACCTTTTTCAGACCTTTTGAAACCCTTTGAAAGATTCAAACTCTTTTACTAATGCTCATAATCCCAAATTGTTACACTCAATTACTCAGTGCCAACAAAGTTAAACCTCCAAAGTCAAAATTCATTTCACAGGTCTTCCCAATTCATCAAAGCCCTTATCCCTTCTTGTAGACCTTTGTTTCATTAACAAATTGTTTGATTTTTGCAGGTTATTCTCAGAATATGAAATTGGGCCAACAGTTTCAATACTAGTTGACAAAATTGTTTGCTCCAAATTCTCAGATTTTAATTCAAAAGCTTCATTCAACAAACAATTTGTATAGAAAGAAAGAATAAAATCAAGTTAGAGAGAGATTAGAAAGATTAAATTACATAGTGAGTGGTAAAATTAAAGTAAGAATTCACAATGACAGTGAAAACAGAACAGTCAAAGAGCAGCAGAGTTAAAGTGTGTCAGATGAAAGTCACAGTAAAGGTCAAAACAAAGTTACAGAGCAGTCAAGGTAAAACAGTAAAAGTAAATACAGAGGCAGTAAATGGTACATAAAGATGAAAATAATTTCAACAACAATAAATTATATCCAAAGTGAAAGTAAAAACAATTAAAAGAATAGTAAGGTTAAAAGAGGAAAACAAAGCACGAAGGGACATTTTTGCAGAAATTTCCTGTTTAAGTCATTGTTTTGAAGAAACTATTGTGACCCATCCAAGATGAATTTTTAAAACCGGAAGAAGGTTTATGTTCCTAATATGTCCAACTACAAAAACCTCTCTCCCTTTTCTAACAACCATTATCGGTTTGGAAATATTAAACAATATATGAAAGCAATTTTTTCAGAAAATTCTTGTTAAGTCATCAGTTTACATAGAAGATTGTGGCCAATCAGAAATACATCTTACAAAATGGAAGGAGTTTTTGTTCCTAAGAGACCCATCTACAAAAACTTATCTCACTATTTTCACAGGTATTACAGAATGATAAATAAATTCACATGTTTACAGCCTATTTTTTAGACTGTGCAAAGATTTGTTTTACATATCGTTTTTCACAGCGTATTGTGAACAGCGGGAGCAGAATTTTAGGGAACTGAGAGAGGTTTATCTCAATAACCTATTTATCTACAATAAACTATTTCAAGTTTTACAAATATATTTCTGATTGAGACATATATGTAGGTTTTAACCCTGAACATAAATTATCTACACATGAATCTTATAACAGAAAATAAACAATAGCAAGAGCATAAAACGGATAAACACAGATATTTTCCCTTGGATCCCAAATCGGGACGACCAGCTTGATTTTTCATTATTTTCCTTTTAGTGTTACAACACATATATATACATGCCGAAGCATACATAATCCCCAATCCATTAACCCTGGATTAGAACATAACCGTAGTTTCCTTGATCGGATCTAAAAAATACCAGGGGCTGAAAACCATCGTACCCCAAAACCATGTGAAAAATCATGCACAAAACATGGGTGGGTCCGCCTATGAGTGGGTCCGCACACCAAAACAATTTTTTCTAGGGCACTGCCCCGGACCCCAATAGTGGGGGCTGCCTCCCCCCTTGTTACCCCCTGCTGCACCCGGCACAACGTACAACACGTGGGGCTGGTCGTGGAAAGAATATAACACATGCCCAACATTCTCCCACTTGTTGTTTTCTTTCCATAGGGGGCCACAGGAGAGATTATTCATTGGGCCAATTCTTCAACACCCATTGTTTCTCTACACCAAGAGAACTTATGAGTGCTCACAAACTTCGTCAATGCATCTACAACATTCTTCAAAGCGTTCACCTTTACCAGCAACACCCTTTTAGCCTCAACCATATCTCTAACAAAGTGATATTGAACATCAATGTGCTTTGTCTTTGAATGGTAAGCAGGGTTCTTAGCCAAGAAAATTGCACTTTGGCTATCACAGTATATCCTTATCGCTTGCTGTACCAACCCCATACTTTAACACAATCTATGCAACCAAATTGCTTCCTTTCTTTGCATGAGTGGTTGCTATGTATTCTGCCTCTGTAGTTGAAAGAGCCACTACAGACTATATTTTACTCATCCAACTGAATGCGCCTCCAAATAGGCTAAACACATACCCACTTGTAGATCCTCTTTGGTCCAGATCTCCAGCCCAGTCTGCATCAACAAAACCATGAATGTCCAACATTCTTTCCAATCCTAGTCTTCCCTGGTAGCACAAGCCATAATCACTAGTGCCACGTAAATATCTGAAAACCCACTTCACTACTGTCCAATGCTCCTTCCTTGGGTTTGACATAAACCTGCTCAATACTCCCACTGCATGTGCAATGTTTGGTCTAGTACAGACCATTGCATACATCAGGCTACCCACTGCACTTGCATATGGAACACGAGACATATCCTCCTCTTCTTCTTGTGTGTTGAGAAATTGTTCAGCGGATAGCTTTACACCTGCAGGAATAGGAACATTGACCGGTTTACTATCCTGCATATTGAACCTATGCAATATAGTCTCGACATACTTCCTCTGGTTTAACCAGAGCTTCCTCTTTGCCCGATCTCTCTTAATTTTCATGCCCAAAATATAGTTTGCAGCACCAAGATCCTTCATGTCGAATTTGGAGAACATTTGGGTCTTCAAATCTTGGATAATTTCTTTGTCATTTCCAATTGACAACATATCATCCACATACAAGACCAAGTAAATAACACGGTCATCAATTAATTTAAAATAAAAACAGTGATCCTCCTTACTTCTAGTGAAGCCAAGTCCCCATATATAGGTATCAAATTTCTGATACCACATCCTTGGTGACTATTTTAACCCATACAGAGACTTCTTCAACCTGCACACCAGTTCTTTCTTACCCGTCGCCATAAAGCCTTCAGGTTGCTTCATGTAGATCTCCTCTTCTAGATCCCCATGAAGAAATGTTGTCTTCACATCCATCTATTCTATCTCAAAATCAAATGCAGCAGCAACAGATAAAATTAATCTAATAGAAGTAACTTTGGCAAAAGGAGAAAAAATATCACCAAAATCAATTCCTGGAACCTGGGAATAACCTTTTGCTACCAATCAAGCTTTGTATTTCTCCACCTTGCCTTCTACATTCATCTTCTTTTTAAACACCCATTTTCTCCCGATGGGCTTCCTTCCACATCCCATGCCTCATTTTTGTGTAAGGATGCCATTTCATCAACCATGGCCTCCTTCCAGAGTTTTCCATCCTCTGAATCTACTGCCTCCCTGACAGTTCTAGGATCATCATCAGTTATAGTTAAGAAAAAACCTGAACAAAAAGCAGATGGACTATACCTTTCTGGTTGCCTTCTTTCTCGAACTGATCTTCTCAAAGCTAGAGTTTGTGGCTCTTCCTCTTCTGAATCTTCTTCTATTGTAGAGTCTGATTCATCCTCCTTTAGCTCAAACTCTATTTTCTCAGTTTCCTTTGGTACGATTTCATGTTTAACAACATCTTTCACCTCTCTAAACACCACATCTTAGCTGTACACAACATTCCTTGTTTTTGGGTTCCAAAGCTTGTAACCTTTTAAACCATCCTTATACCCAATAAAGATGCACCTTTCAGATTTATTATCCAACTTGGTCCTTTTCTCCTTTGAAACATGTACATATGCATCACATCCAAATACCCTTAGATGTGAAAGAGAGGGTTTCTTACCAGTCCATACCTCATGTGGAGTCTTATCCTCCAACGCTGATGAAGGTGATATGTTAACTAAGTAACATGCAGTCTCCACTGCCTCTGCCCAGAATTCTTGTCCTAACCCAGTACCACTGAGCATGCTTCTTGCCTTTTCCATCAGTGTTCTATTCATTCTTTCTGCAACTCCATTTTGTTGAGGTGTGTATGGAGTAGTCTTCTGTTGTGCTATACCACACTTCTTACAGAACTCTTCAAATTCCTTCTTGTAGAACTCCCCACCATTATCTGTCCTTAGCGCCTTTATCTTCTTCTCTGTCTGGTTTTCCACCAGAGCGTTAAATTATTTAAATCTGTCAAAAGCTTAAGATTTCTTCCTCAAGAAATATATCCATGTATTCCTTGAGAAGTCATCTATGAATGAAACATAGTACACAGACTTTCCCAGTGATGGAACTGACACAGGTCCAAACACATCACCGTGCACAAGTTCTAATATCTTGTTCGCCCTCTTAGCACCAGAAGGAAAACTCACCCGATTATACTTCCCATATACAAAATGTTCGCAGAAATCAAAATCTAGAGAGAAATTAGACATACCTTCTACCATACCATTTCTATGCAAAGATTCGAAGGCTCTTCTCGCAATATGTCCAAGCCTTTGATGCCATAGCATGGTCTTTTCTCCAGAGATATCTAGGCTTTTCGCTCCTGCTCCACTTTCAGAACCACATAACCGTCACACACATCAATACCACAAGGAGCCAGTTTATGCTCAGGGCCGCAGTCTCCATCCAACTCCCTGCATTAATACCAGTGCTCCGCGAACCATCTTGCAGACATCTTTCTCGAACACCGTTTTTACACCTGCATCATCCATCTTTCTTACAGAAATAAGATTTCTGGTCAATGCATGAATATGCAGAACACCAGGAAGTGTTCTGATCCTTCCACCTTACAGCTTCAACTTGACCTTTCCACATCCAACGATTCTGGCCTTCCTATCATCCCTAGGAAGACATCACAACCATCATATTTCTCATATTCGCAGAACCACTCCCTATAGGGGGTGAAGTGAAAGGATGCACCTGAGTCAATCAACCATGACTCATGATCTACATGTGTATTTGAAGAAGAATCCAAATACACATCCCCACCTTCATCCAAGGTGGTTTTTGCCTCTCGCGTAAAGAGCATCATCGTATCCATTTCCTTCCCTCAAAGAGCTTTAGATCTACAAATTTTTTGTAGCTCCCTTCCTTTCGCATTTCAAAGATACCTTTTAAAACTTTCCAGGAGATTTAGATCTCCCTCGAGATTTGGATCTCCCACTCGAAACCTTATTCTTGTTTCTATTTTGGGACCTTCCTCGTACGTAAGGCATCTCCAGTCCTCGGTCCTCCATATTTTTCTCCGTCTCATTTCCTCCGACAAAAATACCGAGACAATGTCATCAAAATTCAAGGTAGTTGTATTGCTACCTATTGCAATAACCAGAATGTCCCACGAGTCTGGTAGAGAACACAAAAAATTTATGCACTTATCTTCATCTGAGATTTTAATATCAACAGATGACAGCTGACTTACCATAGTATTGAAGGCATTCAGATGCTCCCTCACCAAGTCTCCATCCTTCATCCTCGTTATACAGTTTTTTTCCGATAGAAAACTTATTCACTGCAGACTTAGATTGGTACAAAGTCCCATGTTTTTCCCACAAATTCTTCACCGTAGCTTCCCATACATTCAACAATATCGTAACTGTGACACACAATGGTATTGTGCTCTTAGATTTCCGATCCAGGCTTTCTTCAAATTTTCATCCGACACTCATTGGTTTAATACCTGATCTACCATGATCCACCGATCTTTATCCACCAAATAGACCCTCCATCTTGAGCTTCCATAACTCAAAAACTATGACCATTAAATTTCTCGATCTCTATCTTTCCGTTGCTTGCCATATTCTTTCACCGCAAGAATCAATCCCGCAGATCTCCCACTGAACAGGGTCTACCAAAAGTTCGAGTGAAAAAACCTCGGCAGCAAAGGCGTCCCCTTGAAGTCGAAACAACTCTGATACCAAATGTGGGTTTTAACCCTGTACATAAATTATCTGCAAATGAATCTTAAAAATAGAAAATAAACAATAGTGAGAGCATAAAACACAAAATAGATAAACACAGAGATTTTCCCCTGGATCCAAAATCGGGACGACCAACTTGATTTTTCATTATATTCCTTTTTAGTGTTACAACACATATATATACATGCCAAAGCATACATAAACCCCAATCCATTAACCCCGGATTAGAACATAATCGTAGTTCCCTTGACCGGATCTACAAAATACCAGGGGCTGAAAACCATCGTACCCCAAAACCATGTGCAAAATCATGCACAAAACATGGGTGGGTCCGCTTATGAGTGGGTCCGCACATCAAAACAATTTTCGTCGGGGCGCTGCCCCGGACCCCAACAATAGGGGCTTCCTCCTCCCTTGTGACCCCCCTGTTGCGCCCAGTGCAACGTACAGTACGTGGGGTTAGTCGTGGAAAGAATATAACACATGCCCAACAATACAAAGGTATCATTGGACCCCAATTTTGGAGAATTTCTGGAGCATAATGCACAAATAAAGGAAACAGTTAGTGACTTGGATGCCTCATCATCGACTAAGAGTTGATATAAAATTCGAATTCTTCTATTTTTCATCACCTATCCATAAAAAATAGTGCCAAATAGATGCATTAGTTTTGAGTGTCCTTTACTTAAGTTCTATTTATGTAAAATAGTTAGAGATATTTTTAAAGCAATCTTCATATTTTTTCAAGATATTCTAGTTTATAATTTGTATAAATACTTCACTCTTTGAAGTATTTTGGTGGAATAAAATTGCTGGGATTCTTATAGTCATTCATCTTGGACTTTAAAGCTTTTGTGTGTCAAAACTTCGAGTAGCAAGCTGGATCAAAGAAAATTGGCATCATACTTCAGGATTCCTGTGATGAGCTATTTGGAGTGAAGTATTTTCTTCACTTGTCATTGTTTCCTTTCTTTGTTACATGCATCCATTTATGTTTATGCTAAATCTAAATGTATAACTAGGAGTATTACTATAGGATTTGTTAATAGCACCCTGTTTTTAACTAGTTATCATTTATATGTTTTCCTCTGATTTCCAGTGTAGGCAAACCCTTACTTGCTCCCTCTCTCGTTTGACCTCTTCCTACTACATCATTTTCTGGATTTAAGCATTCTTAAGTGCCCTTTATCTCGATCATACCACCTCACAAAAAAAAATTTCCAAGATCTCCAAGGGTTATCTATCTTTCCCTGAAGACATTTGACCTTTTTTCCCTTGATCCTAGTCCTCTTTTCTTGATTTTGACTCCATAGCCCAATGGAAAAATAGATTTCCCAATATCCATCCTTTCAAGTGATTTTTCCCACCAAATCTACCAAAACAAAACCAAAGTTGCACTTTCATAACTAGCCTAATATTTACAAATCAAAACAAAGTTAAATTTTAAAGAGAGAGCCCTCTCTAAACACTGGGAAGGCTAGATCCTAGATTTTGAAGTTGGTTTTTGGTTAGATCAGAATATTTCTCTCTTGAACCTAGAGAAATTACTGAGTGATAACATAATGGCGACCATACTGGGGAAGATTAACATTTTCTTCAGAAATATTTTACAGGTTTAGATCTGATCTATGATGGTGGGCAGTGATCAGACATACAAAGGTTAAAATCATCTACCTGGTGACTCCATTATCCAAGATATAGAACTTCAAAGTTCATAAGAAACACCATAAAAAAAAAAAAATCCATATTCCAAATCATTAATGGTGATACAAGATGACAGGGTTTGTGGCAAACCTTTCATCTCATGAGATTTTCAATGAATTCAGGGATGGCTTATTAGAATTTCAGCTTGATGAGGATTTTCTAAGAGCTGTATTTCTTATTTTGAAATCAAGAAAATGTTCTCCTGAACTTATAATATGTGTACTTGAGTTAATTTCTGAAAAATATGAAAATGGAATTAAACTTTTGCATTCTCAAATTCAGTCTTATAATTTCCAATATCCTAAAGAATTCTTGGAAAATCTTCCTTGTCCAAAGCAAGAGGAAATTGTACAACCTTTTGACTTGCAGATTGAGGATGATTATTCCTTCAAACACAAGACTGAAGAAATAGTTTCAGGGTTTAATATTAAGAATACAACTAATCAATTGGTCATCGAAGGCCTAGAAGCACAAATCATACATTATGCTTTTGATGATCCTATAGAAAATTATATGGAGACTATTTTTAGCTCAAGTCTGCAAACATGTTTTATCTATGAGGATCTGATATATCAACAATTTCCATTACACATCATATCTTTGATTATGAAGACACGTGATCAATTTATGCTTTCAAGTTTGATGACAAGTAGTCAAATTATCCATTCATTTCGACAACTACTTGACTGGCTTCATTGGCATTTTTGTATTACCTGATTCAATAAGATTATCAATAGATTAGAGTAGGTAGATGAGTGCAAATAAGCTCAGAATTCTAAGCATCTTTTCAGTTTTAGTTTTTAGCTAGTTTTGAAATAATTCATTAAGGTTTGAAGCCAAGGAAAAGGCCCAATGATATTGATGATTCAGTAGTTTATTTTGAAGGTTGCAGCACCTTTTAGTCTCAGATCAGATTTTAGTTTGTAGAAAAAGGTGTAAACTCAGTTCAAGAGTTTCAGTCACAGAGATTTTATAACAAATCAAATCCATGTTTAGAACTGGATCAAAGGATAAGGCTACTAATCGACAGTGTTCTTAACATCTCACAAGGAGATGCCATACCCATGTGAAGTCACTGTTAGGGTCCTATAAATATAGGATTCATAATTTTTTAATTGACTTTGATAGTCTTGTAAATATGTGCATACCTTTCTTTTTGCAAGTTTTTTTACCCATATTTTGAAAATAATAAATAATAAAAAATGAAAAAGAAGGTAAAAAGTCCTAAAATAAAGATAAAAGGACTTAGAAAAATGTAGGCCCCAAAATAAAAAAGAGATAAAAATAAGACCTGAAAATCAGCAAGTCCAAATGCCACTACTTTTATTTTTATTGCAAGAATAATGATTATGTGCAGAGTGTCAATAAATGCGATAATCCATGATCAGTTAAACAGTTTAATCTTAAATTTTCATGCTTTCAATTTCATGTTTTAGATAGAGAATAAATATTTTTCAAACAATTTCAACTTGACAAATCAGTAGATAGGTAGAGAATAATGAGGAGTTCAACAGTTTAATCTGAGCCCTCGGATTAAATAAGGTAGATTTAGATAGTTTTTATGTTTTGAAAGAAAAATGTTTTAACGTTGCAAGCCTAAATGCACCTACAAAAATGAAGAAAAAATGTTAGAAATAAATATGAGTAGGTAGAAAGCAGTTGAGCAAGCATGTAATAAAGCATCACTAGGGAAAAAATCACTAATTTTCCCTCCCCTACAAGTATTCAGGATACTAAACTATCAGCCAAAAATACTCAGAGCATTTCTCTAACTTTTGTTGGGACTAGAACCAAGGCTCGATGACTGTTTAGTTAAAATATTGAGTCCCTGCATTAAATCCACATTTCTCAACATTTACCCTTCATTCATACTTCAAAACCCCTTTTTCCTAAGTAAAGACACATTCTTACTTAGTAAAATTGAAACCCTAAAATAATTAATTTCATTCCCTTCAAAATCATTCATAAAAACCCTCAAAATACATTTATCCTAAGTATTAGTGAAGTAATATAAAAGATGAGCAATGCTTTATTTTTATACTTTAGTTAGAGATAATAGGTGTTTTGTTTCCTTTTACTATCCCTTTATTCATATTAACACCTAACTTATTGTAGTAAATCCCTAATTACACGCTTTCGTATATATTAAACCCTTATATTTAAATTAACCCCCCAAAGCTCATTATTTTACGTTTAGACCAAAGTTTATTATCCCCATGTGCATAAAATAAAAACCCCGCCCTACAAACCCCTTGGTCTAAACCTATCTATATACAAGCATCCCCTCCCTATAGTATTAAACAACCATACAATGTTTAGAAACTATATAATAAAAATCATGCTCATGTATTGATTAAAACATTGGTTAAATGTTCTAATTAACACATAAAACATTACCCCCTGCCTATTTTTAATACCCAAACTGTAAACTTTATTAAAAAAACACATTTTTTATAAAGTTTAAATTTTTTCTCCGCTATCATAAAAATAAGGTTTAAATGTATTTTAAATGTTTATTTCATAAAGTTTAAACCATCCGTGCATATAACTAATAACATGGCCCCACTCCCATTTCAGCGCAACTCCCAATCAATCGCGACCATTTGCATTGAACCCCCAAATCCGACGGCTGACATTTGATATCCTGTGGAAAAGTAGCACGATCACCTGATCTTCGAACCTGCGCGAAATGGGTGGTTTCAAATATTCCTCTCTCCTCCTCGTGGATGTTTCTTATTCGATCACATGAGTAGAGTCCAATACCACTTACTACCCAAAAGCCACGCGATAACCTCTATGGTTTTAATCCCATTGAACTCCAAAACCACCCTTCCTACTGATGTGACCAATCATTCAATGCCTAGATAATATTACCAAAATGTAAATTAAAGCTTAGAAATGCATTCATCCCTTTATCTTCTGCATTAACCTGTTGCCCACGCCTCCCTCACTATAAAAGCATCCTTTTTTCGCCATTTTTATGCCCAAAAAGCCTTCATAATTTTCCCTGCAGACCATTCAAGACCACTGGAAGCTTCAGTTCGTTTCCACAAACCTCCAAAGCCATAAAAAATCTTCTGATGCCTCAGAAACCCTGTTTCAAGACCTAATACTTGCAAAAAGGTATTCTTCAAGAAATTAACCTTCTCGCCATCAAAAAGAGCTATTTCTATCAATAGGGAACCTTGTGAAGCCTATTTATCTACAGAAAGACCTTAATTGCCTTCAAAGAGTTTATTTGTTGTAGAAACCCTGATAAAACCACAGTTTTGAATACTTTAACTTTTTTTAATCAAAGTTGAAGAAATTTAACCTTTTTTCAAACCTTTGGAACCCTTTGAAAGATTCAAACTCTTTTACCAATGCTCAGAATCCCAAATTGTTACACTCAATTACTCAGTGCCAAAAAACTTAAACCTACAAAGTCAAAATTCATTTCACGAGTCTTCCCAATTCATCAAAGCCATTATCCCTTCTTGAAGACCTATGTTTCATTAAAAAATTGTTTAACTTTTGTAGGTTATTCTAAGAATATGAAATTGGGCCAACAATTTCAATACTAGTTGACAAAATTGTTTGCTCGAAATTCTCAAATTTTAATTCAAAAGCTTCATTCAAGAAACAGTTTATATATAAACAAAGAATAAAATCAAGTAAGAGAGAGATTAGAAAGATGAAATTACATAGTGAATGGTAAAATTAAAGTAAGAACTCATAGTGACAGTGAAAACAGAACAGTCAAAGAGCATAAGAGTTAAAGTTATCAGATGAAAGTCATAGTAAAGGTTAAAACAAAGTTACAGAGCAATCAAGGTGAAATAGTAAAAGTAAATAAAGAGGTAGTAAATGGTAAATAAAGATTAAAATACTTTCAAAAACAATGAATTTTATCGAAAGTGAAAGTAAAAACAGTTAAAATAATAGTAAGGTTAAAAGATGAAAACAAAGCAGGAGGGACATTTTTGCAGAAATTTCATGTTTAAGTCATTGTGTTGCAGAAAATATTGTAAAAAATCCAAGATGAATTTGGCAAAATGGAACGAGGTTTATGTTCCTAAGATTTCCAACGACAAAAAACTCTCTCACTTTTCTAACAGGCATTATGGGTTTGGAAATATTAAACAATATTTGAAAGAAAATTTTTCAGAAACTTTTTGTTAAGTCATTAGTTTGAAGAGAGGATTAGGGCCAATCCGAAATACATATTACAAAAATGGAGGAGGTTTTTGTTCCTAAGAGACCCATCTACTAAAACCTATCTCACTGTTTTCATAGGTATTACATAATGAGATATAAATGCACATGTTTATAGCGTATTTTTCAGACTGTGCAAAACTCTTTTTTACACATATTTTTGCAGAGCCTATTGTGAACAACTGGAGCAAACATTTAGGGAATGGAGAGAGGTTTATCTCAAAAACATATTTATCTAAAATAACCTCTTTCATGTTTTACAAATCTATTTCGGATTGAGACATAAAAAGGTATCATTGGACCCCAATTTTGGAGAATTTCTGGAGAATAATGCACAAAGAAAGGAAACAATTAGTGACTTGGATGCCTCATCATCAACTAAGAGTTGATATAAAATTCGAATTCTTCTCTTTTTAATTACCTATCCATAAAACATAGTGCCAAATATATGCATTAGTTTTGAGTGTCCTTTACTTAAGTTCTATTTATGTAAAACAATTAGAGATATTTGTAAACCAATCTTGATATTTTTTCAAGATATTCTAGTTTATAATTTGTATAAATACTTCACTCTTTGAAGTATTTTGGTGGAATAAAATTTCTTGGATTTTTATAGTCATTTCTTCTTGGTATTTTAAGTTTTTTTGTGTCAAAACTTCGAGTAGCAGGCATGATCAGATAAAATTGGCATCATACTTCACGATTCCTGTGATGAGCTATTTGGAGTGAAGTATTTTCTTCACTTTGTTGGAAATGTTGTCATTGATGGCAAAGGAGATGGAAAAGGAAGAACACCTGAAACAGGAAAATTAGCAGAGGCAACAGAAGAAAGCAGCAGAGTTAGCAAAGAAGCAGAGAGCTATTCAAGGTGCAGAGTAGTGAGGACAGAAGGAGGGCCATTGATTTTGATAAGGGGTCTGGAGTGAAAATCTGTTTAGAGAGAGAGTAGTGAAGTTGAAGAGGATATTGGTTGTCGTATTCTAAATTATAGGTGTATTGGTTGATTTAATTCTATGTGAACATACTTGGTTCCAATCAGTATATGACAAGCTCTGAAATAGACTCTGTAAGTTGGGATTTTAATTAAGTTCTGTGGACAAGTTTTAATTGAGAAGCATTTGAATTATGTTCTGGTGGAAATTGCCTGCGTATTATGTGGGAAGGACTCCATAGGGTAAATGCATTTTTATTCTTGTGAATGTGAAATAAGTTACAATTTGAGATCACGGTTTATAGAGCATTCGAAAGAGGAGATTGCACATTCTGCCGTGTAATTTCATTCAGTATTCATTGGGAGGTGAAGTACACAGCTGTTGTGCGTAACCAATAAAGAGAGGTTTTTCTCTCTGTTTAATGAAACTGTGGGCCTTTTTTATATCTATGTATAATCGGGATTTTGGGTGAATGGAGAAGTTAGAATGGGAATAATACATTTCAGATGTATGCCTTGACGAAGCACTGAACAGTAGAATGCCATAGGTATAGGTAGCACGAGATTGAAGGGAAAAGGTTCGAAACTATTCGATACAATGGAATAGTGAATAGCGTGGAAAATTCATGTAATGGACCAGCGTTGTAGAGCCAAATCGTGATCATGGGCGATTGTTACATCTCAATGGAACCATGCAAGGAAATAATAAACAAGAGCGATGGTGTAGAAGGTAGAACTTCGGTGGTAGAGAAATGGAGTAAGTATAGCCATGGCACTGTAGAAAAAATATAAATCAAAGTTATAAAGAATGAAATGGAACCTGGAGTGGGGAGTAACCAGAACCACGAAGGAATGAACAGTAACAAAGGTTTGGAACACCAAATGGTTTTCATCGCACCGCTTTTGTAAGGAAAGTTGTATTTCCAATTCGAACGTGATCAATGCCATCGGCTGACACGTGGCCTTAAGCGGTTTGGAAATACCACCCTCATCGCGTGCCATCACGTGTTAACTGTCGACTGTGGACTTCGTGCGAAATCGATGTACACCGTCAGATCTGAGGCAGGTCCATCGAACGGTGGTCGCATGTCATTCAGAGCAGAAGTTAACCACTAGGCCCCAGTTCATCGCTTAAGTTCGGAGGACTAAACCTCGTGTGATCTAACTGCATGACCATCATTGATCTTCCAGAGGGGAATGCGATAAGACCACAGCCGTTGATTAAGGAGACACTGTTATGTGTGAATTGTGGCGGACCTGATGTGTTTATGAACGGTGACTCATATATGTTTGAGGTCTGGCTTAAAGGTATGCCATCGCTTCAGCAAATAGAAAAAGGGTATATGATATGAAATGAGGGGTTTATGACCTTTGAGGAAATAGTGAGATATTGAAGCTCTGCACTCACTTAAATTTCCATCTCAGACAATAAGATGGAGGTGTACTCTCGTATGAATTAAGAGAGGTATACATATACTGTTGGAGTTAAAATCTGGGGAAACATTCCTCTATACATTGAATTGAATCAACAGATAGGAGATTGTGGGTTTACCAACCGTCATATATTTTTTATAAAATAGACGCCGCTTATGAAGATTGAGAAGTTAAAAGTTGCAATCGTCCAATTGTAATAGTCAAATCATAATTCGATATATTATATGTAGTTGTGGGTTGAGCTTTAATACTGGGAACATATATTTATTAACATGCCGAAGACCATTGAGTAACGGAGAATTTCAACGGACTTATAATCATGGTCTAATTCATCGCACAGACAGATACAAAGAGTGCAAAATTGTGGGTCCTGACACATATGATCTCATAATTGAAATATAAAAGGTAGATAATGTTGGAGGCACATTGTGGATTTTATAATAAGGTATAATGTCATTACGGCAATGAAAAAAGATCCCGCATACATAATTTGTTAGACATGGTTCACAACCATAAGATAACCTTGGAAGAAAAAGGTTTCCAGATATGTTTATTTAGATTGCCAGATCAGCAGTTATATATATACAACAGATAAACAATCACGGTGAACAGGAATATGCACATGAACGAATTTGACAGGTGTAAAAGCACATTAAACTGGAAATATGTAGAAGACAGTGAGTAGAAGAAGGCAGGACAGTTACCTGACAACAGCAGAAAAGACAAAGCTAGCAAAGTCAAAAGCCAGAAAATGGTCTGAGTAAAATTGTTTTTATGTAACCAAAAATGTGAATGTTGTAATTCATTTTTATTGTTTGTGATGCATTAGCAAGTCTCCGAAAGAAAACAAAATCCCACTGTAATATTAAAATTAGTACATACAATTATATTTTTCTGAGTGAGCTAGAAAATAAATGAGAAGGCAGAAGACTAAGAGGTATGGCTATCCGTTTCGAATTCCTAAGAGGAAAACAAACAGTCATCAGGAATTCTCTATAAATGATATCACCTTGATATCCATAGAGAGATTGGAGAGAGTGAGGTTAGAGAATGCTAAGTACAGAAGATTGAGGAAACAAAGATAAGAAGAAGGATGAGCAGAACAAGATGCAGAGAAGTTAGAGAATGCAGAAATAAAGCAGTGAGGCAGAGAAGAAGGAGGAGTTAAGAAAAGAAGAAGGAGGAGCCGATAGTGAATCTGAGAAGATGCAGAAATGATATAAGGTAGATATTAAGACTGATGCATAGTAGTGAAGATGGTACCAAACAGAGTTGATATCCAACGTAAATTAGCAAGTGCTTTTCTTTTGAAAGAGTAAGGAAGTTGGAGCTTCCCTATCAAGTTGTAGCTTGATAGATGTCAGTTGTAGCTGACTGAGGTAGGAGCCTCTTGTAGGTTGGTGCCTACAGAAAATTGATGGGAGTTGGAGCTTCCTTGCAAGTTGTAGCTTGCAGAATTGAGGTAGGAGCCTCCTGTAGGTTGGTGCCTACAGAAAATGAGTGGTGAGAGGGATTTGGAGCTTTCCTTTGCGTCACAACAATAATAAGAAGTGGGTTTCTCCCTTTATGGGTTTCCACTTATATCTGGTGTCTTTGTGAATGATGTGTATGTGTTGATATGGTTTATCTCATCTGCTTAATACTTTATGCTCTCATATTAAGTCTGTTGTTACATTATATTAATACTTGCTGCTCACATTCTAAGATTACTCACATATTAAGTTGAACATGAAATGAAGGTGTAAATAATTTTTAATGAAAAGTTTTAAATGTTTATGAATGTGTTAAACTGATTCACCCCCCCCCCCCTCAGTTTAACTAAGGTTTCAACAATTGGTATCAGGGCTGGTTCCTTTGGTGTAAGATTTATAGCTTGAAGGAGATCTGGTTGAGTCATGGACTATCAAAATGTATCTGTGTTAAGTACAACAAACTTTCCCGAATGGAGAGATAAGGTTAAAACAGGATTATTAGCTTATGAACCTAAGGTATGGAAACTTGTATGCGATGGTTACTGCACAGACTCTCCCTCGGTGCAAGAACAACATAGGAATGCTAAGGCAAAATGTGTGATATTCAACAATATTCATAACAAGGATCTTGAGTTAATAATGGATTTAACCTCTACAAAAGAAATCTGGGATAGATTGCATTTCATGCATGGAGTAGACACTAAGGACTGCACTATAAAAAAGGATAAGAGAATTAAGAAGAAGAAAAATTCATGTCAGCAGGAAAATGTTCAATCAAATGAGGTACCTGCTAGTGTAAATGGAAGTAAGAACCATGTAGAAATTGCAGCTTAAGAAAAGGCCAAAATTGACACAGCCTTGACTGAAATAGGAAGATTGAAGTATGAAAATAAAGACCTGAAGACATTGGTGCAAATTTGTGATGAGAAAGAGTATGAAGATAAGAAAGAGATTGTTGGCCTGAAGACTCAACTTGAAGAAGCACGGAAAGTAGAAGATACTCTGCTACAACAAGTGAGAGAGAAAAGTCAGGAATGTGAAAGATTGGAAGAAGAAGTAGTGAGCCTGAGAAAGAATTTAGAAAAATCCCAAAGAGAACTATTAATGAATACACCTCTAATGAAAAGCACTGAAAATTTGGACAAAATGCTAAATTCTCAAAGGTCACCTCTTATAAAGGCTGGTATTGGATATGAAGGAGAAACTAGTAAGTCCCAGATAGAAGATAATAGGAAAATCATTTTTGTAAAAGTTGTAAATAATAGTGAAACAACTCAGCAAATTCCTACAGAAGCAGAAACCAGCAGGAACATGAGTTGCAGAGAAACAAATAGAATCAAGCAGAAACATGAAAGAACATAGAATGAGAGGATGAAACCTTCAACTGCTAAAGGCTCATATGCTCCTAAGGATGAATTGAACAAATTTGGAAGATGTCAAAGGAGGTTCTTCCTTCCTATTAAAAATAGCACATGTCTCTCTTGTCATAAACCAGGACATATTGCAGCACAATGTAAGACAAGGCCTATCAACTTCAACCAGCAAAAGATGCAGCAAATAAGAAGACTACCTCAAGCAAGCAACTATAAAAGACAATCTTTCACCAGGTACACAAATCATTTCCATGGCTACTGTTATGCATGCTATAATTCTGGACATAAATCTGTTGAATGTAAAATGTATTAAAAAATGGGAACAAAGTATTATATATCAGCTCAAATGTACCTTGGTCACATAAGATGCTATGTATGCCTCAAGCATGGTCACAAAGCAAGAAACTGTAATCTGCCATATATATTAAAGAACTCTAGACAGATGATGGAAACAAAGCAAATCAAACAAAACTATGAATTTCAAAGAAGTGCATACATTATGAAGAACCCCAATAAAGTATGGAAGGAAAAGAGAAAGGGGGAGCCTATTATCTCAATAACATAATGAATCTAGCATAGTCTTAGGGGGAGCTGCTCTAGAAAACAAAACAAATATCCAAATAGTGACAAATATGAAGCAACTTCACAGCGGGAGAGCAGTTCATAAATAGACCCCATGAAAGCAGTCTGAGAAGAGCTCCATGTAATAAGAACAACTATGAGATCAGGAAGGAAAAAGAAAATTCCTCTAATAGAGAACTATAGAGGAAGAAGATTATTTGAAGTATTCAATAGCTGACAGATTGATAGAAGGAGAAAAAGCAGCAAGCAGCCATGATGATAGAGGAAACATCAGCAATGACCATGTAAGCTAAGAAGATATCAGCACATTAAAGGATGATCACAGAATGCATCATACTGCTAGAATTAAAAAAGAACCCCATTAATAATGATGAGTAAGAAAGGTGCCTATCATCATTTCATTACATCTCTCATATACAAAACGTTCACTTGGAGGAATGCAGTTAAGTGAGTAATAAATCTTTGAGTAATCAGCCCATGAAGATACATAGAAAATAAATTGAAGATGTCTTCCTGAAGATTTGAATGTTAGAACAATTGAATTGAATATAAAGCAACAATGATTCTAGAGCAGTCCTGGAAAGGAACATGCAGTGGCTTTCCTTGGAGCAGTATGTCAGAATAAGTAGCAAGTTAATGATATTGATGGTTGTTGGTGTGAACAGTGAAAAGATCAATAGTAGAAACTCTGAGTTCATGTGCAAACTACAGTGAAATCTCTGCATATTTTATAAAAGTAATATCAATTGGTACTTGGTACAAGTAGCATGCCTATCGACAAAATATCAAGTGTTATCAGTGGAGTAGCAGCATGGTACAGGTCCTCAAGATCAAAGGATTATGGAAAAAGTGCATCAAGGTAGTATTCTCAGCGTTGTTTGCATTCAACATGAAAAAAGTCAGTAGCAATACAAAAGGATCGTTATTTTTTTTACACTTGAAGCATTATATTGAACTTTGATGCAGTATATTTCTCTATATATAATTGCATGCCTTCCTGAAGTCAGTACATATATAACTTCAAGGCCTCTTCCTTAAGATCAGTCATAAAACTGTGTGAAGACTGTTTGTTGAGTTTTCAATTAAAGATCTTGAATATGCTTCTGGGGAATATCATCCTGATAGAACAGTCAAAATATCTGAAGTATGAAGGACTATTTGATCAGTAAAGGGAAATTGATCTTTGACATACATACCCCTTATGACATAAATGAATTGCATGGCTAATAAGTGAGATTGACCAATACATGGAATGAATCCTATCTGAAGGTTTTGTTGTGAAAGTGAATTATGTAAGCAGTAAAGGCATTTGATCTCTTAGATCAAATTCTGGTTAATTCATTGATCACATCTATAACAAGAACCTTCATCTATTAAGGATAATATCAACATCCTAGCTCATATCATCACCAACAGGCAGGAAAGGTGTACCGCAGCAATAAAGGATATATTCGCTTCATCACAATTGAATAAATGTTGTACTGCAAATGAGTATTGCAGAAGAAGACATATTCCATCTAAAATAATATTCCTCAACATAAATTTATTGGCACACTACATCAGACAGAGACTGTATATTTATTCAAGTTTAATTATCCTCAAAATTTTTCTCTCAACAACTCTCGTACACCAGTCTGGAGTAGCAAGGTACAAAGTCAGAAGAAGAAGGTCTAAACAGAAATCAGAGAGAAGAAATGCAAAGACAAAATCTACACTGAGAAATGTGCAACCCTTTGCATTGATGTCAAAGGGGGGGGGGGGAGCAGGTAATAGAAGAAAGGGTCTTCTAAAAGAAGCTCGGAAGAGGAAGACTTGGAGGAAGCATTGGATTATCGGTGGATGTGTTGCCATCAACGCCAAAGGGGGAGACTGTTGGAAATGTTTTCATTGATGGCAAAGGAGAGGGAAAAGTAAGAACACCTGAAACAGGAAAATTAGCAGAGGTAGCAAAATAAAGCAGCAGAGTTAGCGAAGAAGCAGAGAGCTATTCAAGGTGCAGAGTAGTGAGGATAGAAGGAGGGCCATTGATTTTTATAAGGGGTCTGGAGTGAAAAGTTGTTCAGAGACACAGTAGAGAAGTTGAAGAGGATATCGGTTTTTGTATTATGAATTATAGATGTATTGGTTGATTTAATTCTGTGTGAACATACTTGGTTGCAATTAGTATATGGCAAGCTCTGAAATAGACTCTGTAAGTTGGGATTTTAATTAAGTTCTGTGGACAAGTTTTAATTGAGAAGCATTTGACTTATGTTCTGGTGGAAATTGCCTACGTATTATGTGGGAAGGACTCCATAGGTTAAATGTGTTTTTATTCTTGTGAATGTGCAATAAGTTACAATTTGAGATCATGGTTTATAGAGCATTCGAAAGAGGAGATTTCACATTCTGCCGTGTAATTTCATTCAGTATTCATTGAGAGGTGAAGTACACAGCTGCTGTGCGTAACCAATAAAGAGAGGGTTTGCTCTCTATTTAATGAAACTGTGGGCCTTTTTGATATCTGTGTACAATTGGGATTTTGGGTGAATGGAGAAGTTATAATGGGAATAATACATTTCAGACGTATGCCTTGATGAAGCACCAAAGAGTAGAATGCCATAGGTATAGGTAGCACGAGATTGAAGGGCAAAGGTTCGAAGCTGTTCGATACAATGGAATAGTGAATAACGTGGCCAATTCGTGTAATGGACCAACATTGTAGAGCCAAATAGAGATCATGGGGGATTGTTACATCTCAACGGAACCATGTAAGGAAAGAATAAACAAGAGCGATGGTGTAGAAGGCGTAACTTCGGTGGCAGAGCGATGGAGTAAGTATAGCCATGGCACAGTAGAAAAAATTGAAATCGAAGTTATAAATAATGAAACGAAACCTGGAGTGGGGAGTAACCGAAACCACAAAGGAATGAATAGTAACGACGGTTTGGAACACCATACGGTTTTCATCACACCGCTTTTGTAAGGAAAGCTGTATTTCCAATTTGAACGCGATCAATTCCATCGGCTGACACGTGGCCTTAAGCAGTTTGGAAATACCACCCTCATCACGTGCCATCACACATTAACTGTCGACTGTGGACTCCGCGCGAAATCGACGTACGCCGTCCGATCCGAGGTGGGTCCATCGAAAAGTGGTCACACGTCAATCAGAGCAGAAGTTAACCATTGGGCCCCAATTCATCGCTTAAGTTCGGAGGACTAAACTTCATGCAATCTAACTGCACGACCACCATTGATCTGCCAGAGGGGAATGCAATAAGACCACAACCGTTGATCGAGGAGGCACTTTTATCTGTGAATTGTGGCGAACCCAATGTGTTTATGAACGGTGACTCATTTATGTTTGAGGTCTGACTTAAGGTATGACATCGCATCAGCAAATAGAAAAAGGGTATATGATATGAAATGATGGGTTTATGACCTTTGAGGAAATAGTGAGATATTGAAGCTCCACGCTCAAATTTCTAGCTCAGACAATAAGATGGAGGTGTATTCTCATATGAATTAAGAGATGTATACATATACTATTGGAGTTAAAATCTGGGGATAAATTCCTCTATACATTGAATTGAATCAACAGATAGGGGACTGTGGGTTTACCGGCCATCATATAGTTTTTATAAAAGAGACGTCGCTTATGAAGATTGAGAAGTTAAAAGTTGCAATGGTCCAATTGTAATAGTCAAATCATAATTCGATATATTATATGTAGTTGCGGGTTGAGCTTTAATACCGAGAACATATATTTATTAATATCCTGAAGACCATTGAGTAACAGAGAATTTCAATGGACTTATAATCATGGTCTAATTCATCGTACAGACAGATACAAAAAGCGTAAAATTGTGGGTCCCGACATATATGATCTCATAATCAAAATATAAAAGGTAGAGAACGTTGGAGGAACATTGTGGATTTTATAATAAGGTATAATATCATTACGGCAAAGAACAAAGCTCCCACATACATAATTTGTTAGACATGGTTCACAACCATAAGATAACCTTGGAAGAAAAAGGTCTCTAGATATGTTTATTTAGATTTCCAGATCAACATTTATATATATATAGCAGACACACAATCATGGTGAACAGAAATATGCACAGGAACGAATTTGATAGGTGTACAAGCACAAAAAAATGGAAATATGCAAAATACAGTGAGCAGAAGAAGGAAGGACAGTTACCTGACAGCAGCAGAAAAGACAAAGCCAGCAAAGTCAAAAGCCAGAAAATGGTCTGAGTAAAATTGTTTGTATGTAATCGAAAATGTGAATGTTGTAATTGATTTTTATTGTTTGTGATGCATTGGCAAGTCTCCAGAAGAAAAAAAAATCCCACTGTAATATTAAAATTAGTACATACAGTTATAATTTTCTGAGTGAGCTAGAAAAGAAATGAGAAGGTAGAAGACTAAGAGGTATGGCTATTCCGTTTCGAATTCCTAAGAGGAAAACAAATAGTCATCATGAATTCTCTATAAATGATATCACCTTGATATGCATAAAGAGGTTGGAGAGAGTGAGGTTAGAGAATGCTAAGTACAGAAGATTGAGGCAGAAAAGATAAGAAGAAGGAGGAGCAGAACGAGATGCAGAGAAGTTAGAGAATGCAAAAATAAAGCAGTGAGGCAGAGAAGAAGGAGGAGCTAAGAAAAGAAGAAGGAGGACCTGATAGTGAATCTGAGAAGATGCACAAATGATATAAGGCAGATATGAAGACTAATGCACAGCAATGAAGATGGTACATAGCAGAGCTGATATCCAAGGTAAATCAGCAAGTGTTTTTCTTTTGAAAGTGTAAGGAAGTTGGAACTTCCCTATGAAGTTGTAGCTTGATAGATGTCAGTTGTAGCTGACTGAGGTAGGAGCCTCCTGTAGGTTGGTGCCTGCAGAAAATAGATGGGAGTTGGTGCTTCCACATCAAGTTGTAGCTTGATAAAATGTCAGTTGTAGCTAACTAAGGTTGGAGCCTCCTGTAGATTGGTGCCTGCAGAAAATTGATGGGATTTGGAGCTTCCTTGCAAGTTGTAGCTTGCAGAATTTAGGAAGGAGCCTCTTGTAGGTTGGTGCCTACAAAAAATTAGTGGTGAGATGGAGTTGGAGCTTTCCTTTGCATCACAACAATAATAAGATGTGGTTTTCTCCCTTTATGGGTTTCCACTTATATCTGGTGTCACTGTGCATGATGTGTATGTGTTGATATGTTTTATCTCATCTGCTTAATACCTTTTTCTATCATATTAAGTCTGTTGTTACATTATATTAATACTTGCCGCTCACATTCTAAGATTACTCACATATTAAGTTGAACGTGAAATGAAGGTGTAAACAAGTTTTAATGAAAAGTTTTAAAAGTCCATGAATGTGTTAAACTAATTCACCCCCCCCCCCCTCTCAGTTTAACTAAGGGTTCAACACACTTGTCATTGTTTCCTTTCTTTGTTACATGCATCCATTTATGTTTATGATAATCTGAATGTATAACTAGCAGTATTACTACAGGATTTGTTAATAGCACCCTGTTTTTAACTAGTTATCATTTATATGTTTTCCTCTAATTTCCAGTCTAGGGAACCCTTAATTTCTCCCTCTCTCGTTTGACCTCTTCCTCCTACTTCCTTTTCTGGATTTAAGGATTCTTAAGTGCCCTTTATCTCGATCATACCACCTCACAAAAACAACTTTCCAAGATCTCCAAGGGTTATCTATCTTGCCCTGAAGACATTTGACCTTTTGTCCCTTGATCCTAGTCCTGTTTGCTTGATTTTGACTCCATAGCCCAATGGAAAAATAGATTTCCCAATATGCATCCTTTCAAGTTATATTTCCCACCAAATCTACCAAAAAAAAACAAAATTTTCACTTTCATAACTAGCCTAATATTTACAAATCAAAACAAAGTTAAATTTTAAAGAGAGAGCCCTCTCTGAACCCTAGGAAGGCTAGATCCTAGAGTTTGAAGTTGGTTTTTGGTTACCTTGGACTATTTCTCTCTTAAACCTAAAGAAATTACTGAGTGATAACAATTGGAACCCTAACGTTGGTATTTATTAAAGGCCCAAAATGCCTTTTAACCCACAGTTTCCATTCCTTGCTACAGTGGAACTGCCTGATGTGTTGAAGTTAACAAATGATCCCATTCTTCATAATCCATATTAGCCCCCAGTTCCCACCAAGATCCCTGGAGATTGTCCCAAGTTCGAAGGAAAGTCTGGAGAATACCCCTGGATGCATGTTATGACGTACCACCTATGGTGCTCCTCTAACTCATGGATTGATGATTCTATTCGTTTACGTCTTTCCCAAAGTACTCCCACTAGTGCTCCTGCAAAGTGGTACACTGAAATTTCTCATCGAATATTTCAAGATTTAAATTCCATTGCAATGTCATTTCTCACACACTTTCAGTTGTCGTTTTGCTATGAAATGGGAACACACCTCCTTATGTCCTTGAAACAAGATACGACCACACATATCTCCAACAATATTCATGAATGGAGAGGTCATCATCATTTGATCAAGTTTGAAATCCTTGATCAGCTTCTGACTGACTGGTTCACTACCTCTTTTGTCAGTCCGATAGCTAAGAAAATTACTATGGGGGCATGTGTCACCAAAGAGTAAGCCATTTCTCGTGCTTAGTACCTTGATATGGTTTACTCCCAGTCTAGCACGCTTTATGATCTCTTGCCTAATACTCCACGAGCTGGAACTAACAAAGCACTGGCGACAACATCTTTCGACGGTATCATTGGTTCCGTTTCTTAGACTTCATGTAAGTCTTCCCCTAATCCTGCAAAGCAGAAATCCACTTCTCCCACTAATTCTCCTTCTCAACCACCTTCCAATCCTGGTAAAACCATGGAAGTGAATGTCATCCAGCCCACCTCAGCAGATAAAGCCTCTAAAGTTAAGAAGAAGGGTAAAGGCAAGGCCAAAACCGATACCCCGGTACCTTGATCTGGTTTACTCCCAGTCTGGCATGATTTATGATCTCTTGCCTAATGCTCCACAAGCTGGAACTACGAAAGCACCCATGACACCATCTATCAACGGTATCATTGGTTCCATTTTTCAGACTTCACGTAAGTCTTCCCCTAATCCTGTGAAGTAGAAATCCACTTCTTCCACTAATATTCCTTCTCAGCCACCTTCCAATCTTGGTAAAACCCCGAAAGTGAATTTTGTCCAACCCACCTCAGAAATAAAGCCTCCAAAGGTAAGAAGAAGGGTAGAGGCAAGGCCAAAACCGATACCCTGGAACATGATCCTTCTAAACCCAATACTGATTATGGCTCAAAATGTAAACCAATGTATCCTTGTATTATATGTGACAATGAGAATTACACCAAGGATTGTGCATGACAAGCCGAAGTAAGTCGACCACTCAAAGGAACCTAAGGTACTCTGATTATTCTTAAGGAACCGTTCCCATCACGGAAAACTCAAATGGTGGCGCAACCCTAATCCTCCACCCCTTTTGGCTCTCAATTTTTCATGATGAATGCTACTGCATCCATATCTATTGCTACCAGATTAAAATATTACACGAAACCACATCAAGCAAAGGGGAAATAAATTGCAGATACTCCTACTCCTTCTCCCCCACCTATTTCTGGCCCTCTTCATATTGAAAGGCCTTGTTCTGAGCCCGTAAGTCCTGCTGTAACCCGAATGCCCATGCCACTCAGAATTACAGTATTATTGAGGATTTCTCTTAGGCGCCATCTATTATGTCCACGCTGGAGGTATTTCAGAGCTGTTAGTCATAATGGAAGGCTTTGTTATCCACTAGAATTTGACCCTACCTATTCGAACTTTATCACTTTTGATCTAGAAAATTTCATCCCGCGTCTCCCTCACCAAATTTTTTTGATTATCCAAGTTGGTATCAATGGTAAGAATATCCACCGAGCAGTTGTAGATGAATGTAAATCTACTTGCATCATGTCCGTTGCATGTTGGAGAGCCATCGGCTCTTGGACACTTAACCAGTCTCCAAATGCTTAAGAAGCTTTCGATGGAAGGGAATCTCGCCCTCTCGGTATCCTCATCGGCTTACCTATCACAATGGAAGGGAAAACGGTTAATGTCAAGGTTGAAGTCATTGATGCTAAAATCATCTACAATCTCATCCTTGATCACAATTGGACTCACACCATGCTATGCGTACCGTTGACTCTCTTTCGTGTTCTTCGTTTCCCGCACGAAGGAAATATTATGACTATTGATCAATCGTCCTTTTTCACTTCCACTTCTTTAGAGAGAAATTTTCTGTATGTAGACCACATTCCCATGCCTTATGAAAGTGTGGGGCTAGGAATTTTTAAATATCCTACCCTTATGGGTCTCTTCTCTCTTTTTCTGCCCAACACTGCTCAGGTCAATATGATCTCCACATCTTATGATCCCGGGATCACCCCTTCAACAGATCAGGTTGATTTTTTTGGTGACGTCATGTCGATTAGCCCGATAGAAGTTTATTATTGTGAGATCATTTCAACTTCGAATTCTCTTTCTGATCATACTTCTTCAAGTATGTCTCTCTACATGTATTATCAATCTCATTGGATCTATGCTTCAGATTCTCTAGATACGCTGAATGAGACACTTCCAACTGATGAGGTCATCGTGGAAACCATGTCTATTAAGGATCCTCCCTAGGATGATAGTCATTATTGTTCCTCCTTTTTTCCTAGTCTTGGGGAAATGTCTACATGTCTTGAGAATTTTTCATCCCAAGCCCCTTCCGAACCGCTTCAAACACCTATTTTGACACATGAATTTTTCATGGAAGGCAACATGGGAAATATCACTCAGACGGTGCCTATTTACATCTTCGTTAAACTGGGGGTTGTCGTGAACATCCACATTGGGGAGACCTGTTCTCCTTATGAGATCGAGGTCTATACTAGTCTCTTCCGAGAATTTCGAGATGTTTTCACTTGGTCCTATGAGGAAATGACCAACATTAATCCGAGTATATTCATGCATGAGATCCCTACTTACCCTGAAGTGAAACCTGTTTTCCAATGCCTTCGTCCCGTGCACCCCAGAAAGGTAGCTACCATAAAGGGAGAAGTTGGAAAACTTCTCGAAGCGAGCTTCATTTACTTGATCCCATTGACAGATTGGGTCTCTAACATTTTCCATATGGATAAAAAGCATGGCGCCATTTGAGTTTATGTGGATTATCGCAAAATCAATCATGCTTGCCCCAAGGATAACTATCACACTCCCTTCATCGACCAAATAATTGAAGAATGTGCTGGGAGTGAGATTGTTTCCCTTATGGACGGGTTCTCTGGCTATATCCAGATTAATATACTACTGTCTGATCAACATAAAATCGCCTTCATCTGTCTGTGGGGCACTTTAGCATATAAGAAGCTCCCTTTTGGCCTTAAGAATGTTGGTTCTACGTTCCAATGAGCAATTTCATATGATTTTCACGATATTAATCACATTGGTTAACCTTACCTAGATGACCTTCCGACTCATTCTGCTAAGTGTTGGGACCACCCATAACACCTCCGTCAAATTTTTCTTTGTTGTAAATGCTATAACATTCAGCATAATCCACACAAATGTGTTGAACCCTTACTTAAACTATGGGGGGGGGTTGAATCAGTTTAACACATTCATGGACTTTTAAAACTTTTCATTAAACTTTATTAACACCTTAATTTCATGATCAACATAATATTTGAGAAATATTTAATTGTGAGCAACAAGTGATGAGCAGATTAGATAATGTAATAGCAGTCTTAATATGTGAGCAACAAGTATTAATCAAATTAGATAAACCATATCAACAAATAAACATCATGCATAGAGACACCATATATAAGTGGAAACCCATAAAGGGAGAAAACCACATCTTATTATTGTTGTGATGCAAAGGCAAGCTCCAACTCCCTCTCACCACTGATTTTCTACAGGCTCCAATTCGCAGGAGGCTCCTACCTCAATTCTGAAAGCTACAACTTGCAATGAAGCTCCAACTCCCATGAATTTTCTGCAGGCTCCAACCTCAGTCAGCTACAACTAACATTTATCAAGCTACAACTTGATGTGGAAGCACCAACTCCCATCTATTTTTTGCAGGCTACAACCTACAGGAGGCTCCTACCTCAATCAGCTACAGTTGACATCTATCAAGCTACAACTTGATAGGGAAGCTCCAACTTCATCACTCTTTCAAAATAAAGCACTTGTTGATTTACCTTGGATATCAGCTCTGTTTTGTTCCTTGTTTTGTGTTGTCCATCAGTCCTCATATCTGCCCTATATCATTTCTGCATCTTCTCAGATTCTCTATCATCTCCTTCTTCTTCTCTACCTCACAGCTTCATTTCTGCATTCTCTAACCTCTCTAACCTCTCAATGCATATCAATGTGATATCATTTATAGAGTTCTCCTTATGATTGTTTGTATTCCTTAGGGAATTCGAAGTGTACAACCATGACTCTTTGACTCCTGCCTTCTCATTTTCTTTGTCTAGATCATTGAGAGGAATATAGCAATATGTATACATTTCAGTTTTACAGTGGAGTTTTTTTTTCCTACCAAAGACTTGCCAATGCATCAAAAACAATATAAAATCAATTAAAAACTTTTACATTCACATTTTCAGTTACATATATCAATTTCACTCAGCCATTTTTCTGGCCCTTGGCTTGCTGGTTTTGTCTTTTCTGCTGCTGCCAGGTAACTGTTCTGCATACCTCTTTTGTTTTCTGCAATTCTATATCTGCTGCTGTCATGTAACTATTCTGCATACTCTATTCACTATATTTTTCAATTTCTGTACTCTCTCCTACTTTCTGTGCTTGTACACATGTGAAACCCACATTCTCCAAGTTTACTGTGTATATAAAAATGCATTTCCATTCATTTTCCCTGCGCTGGAAATTAAATAAATGTATGCGGAGGCTTTTCTTTTCACATCTGATGGTTATCAAAATCATTTAATCCCTGTTACACTCTCTGATCTGGGAAATTATTAATAGTGATATGCGGAAGCTACCTTTTTGTTCTCAACACTATGGACCGAACCGAACAATCAATTAACATTGGTCTTCATATATGGAAGCTAATTTTAATACTCTATGGTTAAAGAGCATAGTCAAGTCTATTTCATGAATATTCAACTTTCAACTTTGTTATTGAACCATTGAATAGCATAAACACTTCACCATGTCTTAACTTGAAACCCAATCAATTACTATAGATTAAGGTTCTAGCCTGTTTCACGCATTTCCTATGAGGTTCATCTTCGCCCTTCTAATAATACTCAACCCAACGCTTTAATTCAATTTCAGAAACTATATCACAACCCTCCTTATAACTTTATTAACAGAAGTCATTTCGTTACTTGATTGTCATATAAGTATCCATTGACATTTCATACTTCGTCTTGACCTCCCTTTTAAATCAACGTTCACATTTTATACACCAACCCAACATGCATATATGAAATCAACCTTTAATAACCCGATAAACCAAACGTTCACCCCCGACGGAGTTCGACCCAACTTTTGGACTTTATAAAACCCAATATAGATATGCTCAAGGTTTACCCTTCGTATGTTATATCATAAGACCAAAACACAACTTTGGTTAGAACATTACATGTGCATAAATATATATATATATATATATATATATATATATATATATATATATATATATATATATATATATATATATATATATATATATATATATATATATATATATATATATATATATATATGCCGCCACAGCACTATCAACTAGCTCCATACCCTTTCATTCCTATGGTTCTATTATCTCGTACCAACCAATATATATATTAACACACACACACACACAGATATATATATATATATATATAATTCCCTGATTCGATCCTTGTGAAGCATTATAATGAATCTTGGGCCTTAGTTTTACGTCCCAGTGCTAACATCAACATATATGAATGTTTCGGTCGCACAACTAACGTACTCTGTTTACCTCATTAACTATTGGCTAAACGGATCCAAGGGTCCATACCTCATCGCGTTCTGACTTATGATTTTCTGTCTTTGATTGCCCTTTATTAACCTCCGCACAGGTTCATATTACACACATCGCAGGATATCATCCACTCTAGATCGAACGACCATAACGCATATCTCGTTTTTTCAACGTCCGGGAACTAATCCTCCAAATTTGCGTGATGTAAGTGGTATCTGAATACCACTCTTGGACATGTATCAGCCAGCGACTGTAATCGCGTTTTTTTTGGCAAAACAATTTACCAACTTTAAATTGAGTGATAACCACGGTTTCTTTGTTCTCCAGTTTCACTGCTCAACATTCAGGGTTCAGTTACAACCTCACTGTCTCGCTCCTCTTGCTCAAGGTTCCATCCCTTGGTTCTGCCTTCTCCAATGAAATTTCCTTAACAACCCTTAATTTGATTCTAACATTCGAGGACCAAGTATTAGTTTAATATGCACCCAAAATACAGCTCAACTCATGTAAGGTTCGCCATAACATAAAATACAAATACCAACATATATACCAAGAGTTAAGAACATAAATAGACCTCGGGCGTCTGGTTAAACTCGGCACTAATAGGTAGTCATATAACCTTTCGGGGTTACAATCAGAAACCCCCATGACATCCCTTTGATTTCCAAAACAATATAGCCATATACCAAATTCCTGAGATTGAATTCAAAACTCCTCCCAGGTCTGTAAGTCCTCATTCCCCTCAAAATACATGTAAAACCTCCTATGCTAGAATGGATCCCAATTATGTACAGAATCGCAAACCTAAATACTAACTCACGCTTCCACAATTAATCTAAGCAGTCTATGTAGGCAAAATTCATATCTTCCACAGGAATTCAATTTTTCTTCATATAGAATTTAACTCAGCCAACACATACATAATTCAGAATACAGAATCGACGGGAGGTCGATTTCTTCAACGACCCACAAAACTCATTTACACAGAGTTTACATCAATTGCCCACATAACTCAATTATTCCATACATAAGTTAGACCAAGAATATATGTTATGCACACAGAACTTATAAAAAATTTCCTCAGCAATATATATATTTGTGATCAGTTTCAGAGTACTCACTTACAACTTCATGGGCGGCCAGATCTTCAATGACAGTGGCCTTGTTTCTCTTCTATTCTGCACAGCTCTCTACAGGTCTCTACTCAAATTCACTGCTTGTCTCTGCTTCAATTCACTGCTTGTCTCTACTCCAATTCATTGCTTGTCTCTTTTTGCTAACTCTTCTACCTCTCTGCTGCCTTGTTGCTATTTCAGGTGCTCCTCCTTTTCCATCCCCTTTGCCATCAATGACAAAATTTCCAATAGTCTCCCCCTTTGACATTGATGGCAACACATCCACCAATAATCCAATGCTTCCTCCAAGTCTTCCTCTTCCTATCTTCTTTTGCTTGCTTTTCCTCCCCCTTTGACATCAATGGCAAAGGGTTTCACATCTCTCAGTGTGGATTCTATCTTTTCATTTCCTCTTTCTGATTTGTGTTTAGACCTTCTTCTTGTTACTTTGTCCCATGTTGCTCCAAACTAGTGTACAAGAGTTGTTGAAAGAACACTTTGAGGATTATTGAACTTGAATAAACACTGTAAATTGATACAATCCCAAAGCGTAGAATTATTTCACTTGTATAGAGTTGAAAGTGAACATAAAGACACTTCATAGAACACATTGTACCAGCCTTATCTAATCAGAGATGCATGATTGGATCAAAACTAAAATACTGAGAAGGATTCAAATATACTTCAGTCTCTAGTCTTATCTTCATCAGAAAACCATATCTGTTGAGGAATATTGTAGATGGAATATGTCTTCTTCTGCAATACACATCTGCAGTAGAACACCTGTTCAATTATGATGATGATGCCAATATATCTTTTATAGCCAGGGTTCACCTTTCCTGCATGTTGATGATGGGATGAGCTAGGATTCTGATAATGATATTACACTTAATAGCTGCAGGTCCTTGTTACTGATGAGATCAATGAATCAAATCAGAGTTTACAACTTATTGTGAGATTAGATGATATCCTTCAATTTAAGAGACCAAATGACTTTACTGCTTGTACAATGTACTTTCAAAAACAAACCCTTCAATGTATTGGTCAGTCTCACTTATCAACCATGCAGTTTTATTTATGACATAATGGGGTATGTATGTCAATGATCACTCTCTCTTTAAAGGTAATTTACTAGCAAATCCTTTATGCTGAAGTATGTTTTTGATAGATCAATAACAGAATTTTGATCTTTCAATTGTGAATTTAACACAGTTTGTCCTTCATACTTCAGATGCTGTAACTATTCTATCATGTTTTTCTTCTACAAAAACATATTCAAGATGTTTAATTGATATCACAGCAAACAAAATTCACATGGTGTATGAATAATCTTAAGAAATAGGCCTTGAAGATATATGTCCTGACTTTAGGAAGGCATGGAATTATATATAGACATAGATACTGCTTCAATGTTCAATATAATGCTTCAGGTGTATACAAAATAATGATCCTTTAGCTCTGTTGTTGATCTTTTCATGCTTGAATAAAGCGGATAACGCTGGGTATACTGCCTTGATGTACTTTTTCCATAGTCCTTTGATCCTGAGGACCTGTACCATACCACCGCTCCACTGATAACACTTGATATTCTACTGATAGGCATGCTGCTTGTACTAAATATCCATTGAAACTACTTTGATCAACCATGTAGATATTTCACTTCAGCTTGCAAATTAACCCATAATTAAGACATCCTTCATAAGCTCTACTATTGAGCTTTCCATTGTTCACACCAACAGTCATCAACATCCTGAATTTGATCTTGGCATCATTAACCATTCTTCTTATCCTGCCATTCTGTTCAAAGGAATGTTACTGCATTTTCTTTCCTAGGACTGCTCCAGAATCATTGCTGCTTTATATTCAATTCAATTGTTCTAACATAAAGATCTTTGGGAAGGCATCTTCAATTTCTTTTCTATGAATCTTCATGGGCATATCACTCAGAGATTTATCACTTACTTAACTGCACTCCTCCAAGGGGACTATACATAGATGAATGATGTAATTACATAATGATGATAGGCACTTCTCTTACTCATCCTTCTTAATGTGATTCATTGTTAATTCTAGCAGTATGATGCACAATGTGATCATCACTTAATGTGTTGATGTCTTCTTAGCTTACATGTTCATGGCTGATGTTCTCTCTACCACCAAGGCTTCTTGCTGCCTTCTCTTCTTTCATCAATCTATCAACTAAATAATATTCTTCCTCTATAGTTCTCTATTACAGGAATTTTCTTTTCCCTTCCTGATCTTATAGTTGTTCTCATTCTAAGGAGCTCTTCTTAGACTACCTTTGTGGGGACTATTTATGAACTGCTCTCCCCCTAGGATGTTGCTTCATATTTATCGTTGGTTGGATATTTTCTTTGTTTTCTAGAGTAGCTCCCCCTGAGACGATGATGTTTTCACTATGTTATTGAGATAATAGGCTCCCCCTTTCTCTTTTCCTTCCATACTTTATTGGGGTTCTTCATGATGTCTGCACTTCTTTTAGATTCATAGTTTTGTTTGATTTTCCTTGATTCCATCATCTGTCTAGAGTTCTTTAATGTATATGGAAGATTACAGTCCTTTGCTTTATGACCAAGCTTGAGGCATACATAACATGTTATTTTACCAAGGTACCTTTGAGCTGATGTATAATAATTTGTTCCCCTTTTTTAATACATTTTACATTCAACAGATTTATGTCCAAAATTATTGCATGCATAACAGTAGCCATGGAAATGATTTGTGTACCTGGTGAAAGATTGTCTTTTCCAGTTGCTTTCTTGAGGGTTTCTTCTCATTTGCTGCATCCTTTGGTGGTTGGAATGGATTTTCTTTGTCTTACAATATGTTGCAGTATGTACAGTTTTGTAGCAGGAAAAACAAGTGATACTTCCCATAGGAGGAAAGAACCTTCTTTGACATCTTCCAAATTTGTTCAATTCATCCTCGTGAGTGTATGAGCCTTTTTCAGCTGACTTTTTCATCCTCTCATTCTCTGTCCTTTCATGTTGTTGTTTGATTCTATTTGTTTCTTCATAAATCCTGTTCTTGTTGGCTTCTGCTCCTACAGGAATCTTCTGAACTGCTTCATTTTCTTTTATAGCTTTCACAAAGATGATATTCCTGTTATGTTCTACCTTGGACTTACTAGTTTCTCCTTCATATCCTATCCCAGCCTTTATGAGAGGTGACCTTTGAGCATTTAGAATTTGGTCCAACTGTCCAGAACTTTTCATTTGTGGAGTATTCATTAATAATTCTCTTTGAGCTTTTTCTAATTTCTTTCTCAGGCACACTACTTCTTCTTCCAGTTTCTCACATTCCAGACTTTTCTCTTTCATTTGTTGCAGCAGAGTGTCTTCAAATTTCCTTGCTTCTTCAAGTTGTGTCTTCAAGCCAATAATTTATTTCTTATCTTCATCTTCTTTCTCATCACATATTTGTATAAATGTCTTAAGGTCTTTTTTTTCATTCTTCAATCTTTCTATTTCAGTCAGGGTTGTGTCAAGTTTGGCTTTTTCCTTAGCTGCAATTTCTTCATGGTTCTTAGTACCATTCACACTAGCAGGTGCGTCATTTGATTGAACATTTTCCTTTTGAAATGAAGTTTTATTCTTCTTAATTCTCTTCTCCTTCTTGAAAATGCAATCCTCAGTGTCTACTCCATGCATGAAATGTAATCTGTCCCAGATTTCTTTTGCAGAGGTTAAATCCATTATTAAATCAAGATCCTTGTTATGAATATTGTTGAATATCAAACATTTTCCTCGCCATTCCTACGTTGTTCTTGCACCATGGGAGAGTCTGTGCAGTAACCATCACATACAAGCTTCCATACCTCAGGTTCATAAGCCAATAATCCTGTTTTAACCTTATCTCTCCATTCAGGGAAGTTTGTTGTATTTAGCACAGGTACATTTTGATAGTCCATGACTCAACCAAATCTCCTTCAAGCTATTAAGCTTACACCAAAGTAACTGACTCTGATACCAATTGTTGAACCCTTAGTTAACCTGAGCGGGGGGGGGGGGTGAATCAGTTTAACACATTCATGGACTTTTAAAACTTTTCATTAAAATTTATTAACACCTTCATTTCATGATCGACATAATATGTGAGCAATCTTTATTTGTGAGCAACAAGTGATGAGCAGATTAGATAATGTAATAGCAGTCTTAATATGTGAGCAGCAAGTATTAAGCAAATTAGATAAACCATATCAACAAATAAACATCACGCATAGAGACACCAGATATAAGTGGAAACCCATAAAGGGATAAAACCACATCTTATTATTGTTGTGATGCAAAGGCAAGATCCAAATCCCTCTCACCACTGATTTTCTGTAGGCTCCAACCCACAGTAGGCTCCTACCTCAATTCTGTAAGCTACAACTTACAAGGAAGCTCCAACTCCCATCAATTTTCTGCAGGCACCAACCTACAGGAGGCTCCAACCTCAGTCAGCTACAACTGACATTTATCAAGCTACAACTTGATGTGGAAGAACCAACTCCCATCTATTTTTTGCAGGCTACAACCTACAAGAGGCTCCTACCTCAGTCAGCTACAACTGACATCTATCAAGCTACAACTTGATAGGGAAGCTCCAATTTCCTTACTCTTTCAAAAGAGAACACTTGCTGATTTACCTTGGATATCGGCTCTGTTCTATTCCTTCTTTTATGTTGTCAATCAGTCCTCATATCTGCCCTGTATCATTTTTTCATCTTCTCAGATTCTCTATCAGCTCCTTATTCTTCTCTGCCTCACAGCTTCATTTCTACATTCTCTAACCTCTCTAACCTCTCAATGCATATCAATGTGATATCATTTATAGAGTTCCCCTTATGAGTTTGTATTCCTCAGGGAATTCGAAGTGTACAACCATGACTCTTTGACTCCTGCCTTCTCATTTTCTTTGTCCAGCTCATTCAGAGGAATATAGAAATATGTATACATTTCAATTTTACAGTGGAGTTTTTTTTTCCTACAGGAGACTTTCCAATGCATCAAAAACAATATAAAATCAATTAAAAACTTTTACATCCACATTTTCAGTTCCATATATCAATTTCTCCTAGCCATTTTTCTAGCCCTTCGCTTGCTGGTTTTGTCTTTTCTGCTACTGTCAGGTAATTGCTCTACATACCTCTATTGTTTTCTGCAATTCTGTATCTACTACTATCATGTAACTGTTCTGCATACTCTGTTCACTATCTTTTTCAGTTTTTGTACTCTCTCCTGCTTTCTATGCTTGTACACCTGTCAAACCCACATTCTCGAAGTTTACTGTGTATATAAAAATGCATTTCCATTCATTTTCCCTGCGCTGAAAATTAAATAAATGTATGCAGAGGATTTTCTTTTCACATCTGATGGTTATCAAAATCATTTTATCCCCGTTACACTCTCTAATCTGGGCAATTATTAATAGTGATATGTGGAAGCTACCTTTTTGTTCTCAACACTATGGACAGAACCTAAAAATAAATTATCATTGGTCTTCATATACAGAAGCTGATTTTAATACTCTATGGTTAAAGACCATAGTCAAGTCTATTTCATGAATATTCAACTTTTGACTTTGTTATTGAACCATTGAATAACACAAAAACTTCACCATGTCTTAACTTGAAACCCAATCAATTACTATAGATTACGGTTTTGGCCTATTTCACGCATTTCCTATGAGGTTCATCTTCGCCCTTCTAACAATACTCAATCCAACGCTTTAATTCAATTTCAGAAACTATATCACAACCCTCCTTATAGCTTTATTAACGGAAGTCATTTCACTACTTGATTTTCATATAAGTACCCATTGACATTTCATACTTCGGCTTGACCTCCCTTTCGAATCAACGTTTGCCTTTTATACACCAACCCAACATACATATATGAAATAAAATTTTAATAACCCGATAAACCAAAGGTTCACCCCGACGGAGTTCCAACCAATTTTTGGACTTTATAAAACCCAATATATATATGCTCAAGGTTTACCCTTCGTATGTTATATCGTAAGACCAAAACACAACTTTGGTTAGCACATTACATGTGCATATATATATATATATATATATATATATATATATATATATATATATATATATATATATATATATATATATATGCCACCACAACACTATTAACTAACTCCATACCCTTTCATGCCTATGGTTCTATTATCTCGTACCAACCAATATATATATTAACATATATATATGTGTGTGTGTGTGTGTGTGTGTGTGTGTGTGTGTAATTCCCCAATTCGATCCTTGTGAAGCATTATAATGAATCTTGGGCCTTAATTTTATGTCCCAATGCTAACATCAACATATATGAATGTTTCGGTCCCAAAAATAACGTACCCCATTTACCTCATTAAGTATTGGCTGAATAGATCCAAGGGTCCATACCTCATCCTATTCCGACTTATGATTTTTCGTCGTTGATCTCCCTTTATTAGCCTCCGCACAGGTTCGTATTACACACACTGCTGGATCTCCAGATCGAATGACCGTAATGCATATCGCGTTTTTTCAACGTCCGAGAATTAATCCTCCAAATTTTCATGATGTAAGTGGTATCTGAATACCACACTTGGACGTGTTTTAGCTAGCGACTGTAATCGTGTTTTTTTTTTTGGCAAAACAATTTACCACCTTTAAATTGTGTGATAACCACAGTTTCTTTGTTCTCTAGTTTCACTCTTCAGCGTTCAGGGTTTCGTTACAACCTCACTGTTCTGCTCCTCTTGCTAAAGGTTCCATCCCTTGGTTCCACCTTCTCCAACGCAATTTCCCTAACAACCCTTAATTTGATTCTAACATTCAAGGACCAAGTATTAGTTTAATATGCGCCCAACATATAGCTCAACTCATGTAAGGTTCGCCATAGCATAAAATACAAATACCAACATATATACCAGGTGTTAAGAACATAAATAGACCTCGAGCGTTTGCTTAAACCGGACACTAATAGGTATTCATATAACCTTTCGGGGTTACAACCAGAAACCCCCACGACATCCCCTGGGTTTCCAAAATAATATAGCCATATACCAAATTCCTGAGATTGAATTCAGAACTCCTCCTAGGTCTGAAAGTCCTCATTCCCCTCAAAGTACATGTAAAACCTCCTATGCTAGAATGGATCCCAATTATGTACAGAATCGCAAAACCTGAATACTAACTCATGCTTCAAAAAATAATCCAAGCAGTCTATGCAGACAAAATTCATATCTGCCACAGGAATTCAATTTTTCTTCATATATAATTTAACTCAGCCAACACACACATAGTTCAGAATACAACATTGACGCTAGGTCAATTTCTTCAACGACCCACAGAACTCAATTATTCCATACATAAGTTCGACCAAGAATACATGTTATGCACACAGAACTTATAAAAAATTTCCTTAGCAATATATATATATATTTGTGATCAGTTTCAGATTACTCACTTACAACTTCATGGGTGGCCAAATCTTCAATGACAGTGGCCTTGTTCCTCTTCTATTATGCACATCTCTCTACAGGTCTCTACATCAATTCACCGCTTGTCTCTACTTCACTTCACTGCTTGTCTCTACTCCAATTCACTGCTTGTCTCTTTTTGCTGCCTTTGCTACCTCTCTGCTGCCTTGTTGTTGTTTCAGGTGCTCCTCCTTTGCCATCTCCTTTGCCATCAATGACAACATTTCCAACAAAATGTGTCTTTTGCATCGATTTCGGAAGTCTCCTTGGGTTTTTCGTTTCCAAAGATGGTATTCGTCTCGATCCTCTTAAGGTAGAAGCTATCATTAATCTCTCGTCCCCTTCCTCTTCACACAAGTTGCAGCTTCTGCAGGGGAAAGTGAATTTCCTACATCGTTTTATACTGAACTATGCTGAGGTAGCCAAAGGTTTTATGCGATTTCTTAATCAAGGTATACCGTTCCTATGGGATGATATTGCCCAAAAATATTTCGACGCATTGAAGACCTTGATTTCAATGCTCCTCTTTTGCGTCCCGCAAATTATAATCGTGATTATTCACTCTATTTGGATGCCTCTTTTAACACTATTTCCATGGTTCTGGTACAGGACGATGACGATGGGGATGAGCATGTCATCTATTACGTTAGCCACAATATTCTCGAAACTAAAACACATTATGCTCATGTTGAAAAATTGGCGTTGGTAGTTTTTCAAGCCGTCCAAGATTTTTGTCATTATATTTTACTTTGCACTATGACCATGATTTTTGATTGCAACACCATAACCTATATTTTAACTCGACAGTTGTTGGGAGGAAAGCAATATAAGTGGATATTTATCCTCCAAGAGTTCTATTTGGAGTTCACTTACCCCAAATCGAAGAAATAATTGGTATTTTCTGAGTTGATCTACTCCTTACCCTCTACCTCTGCTACTTTCGGTTCCAAGGAATGCATTCTAGAAAAAACTATTTTTCTGATTAGCATCATCGATCCATGGTATGGTGATATCATCATTTATCTCCAGACTTCTACTTTCCAGTCCGAATTGATGAAAGATTCTCATCGACGTATCCGTCATCATTCACAACCCTATTGCATAGTCAGAGATACTTTATACCACATCGGAGTTGATTCCTTCCTCCGTCAGTGTTTGAATCTCGAGGAGGCTAAAAAAGTCCTTAATGACCACCATTCGAGTGCATGTGGCAGTCACATGTCTGGGTATGCTACTACTTAAAAAATTCTTCGTGTTGGGTATTAGTTTGGTTGGAATATTAATTCGGCTAAACTTTTGAAAATAATTTGGCCGAACTATTTCTTATAAATATACTAGCCCATAGACCAGAAGAATTTTCGGGCTTCTTACCATTTTTTACCATTGTCTGATCTGTCTATCTTGCTGTGTTTTTTTTTGCGATGGTTTTTGCTGCTGCAGGGATGAGGAGGTGAGAAGGATTGGTGTTTGTGTTTATTTATTTGTGAATTTTTTGTGGGTTTTAATTTTTTTCTTTGTTTTTTTGTTCACAGGCTACAAATATCATGTGTCTTCAGCGATCTCCTATCTCGTCATTTCTTGCCTCGTCGTTTGCTATCATTTGTTGTCGTTTTGGTCTACCTCATTGTTTGTTTTCGTTTGCTATCGTTGCGGCCTACCTCGTCATTTTTTCTCGTTTGTTGTCATCTCATCGTCTCCAAATTTCCAGGTAGATGAACAAACTCCTTTGCTTCATTTTCTTGTGTGGTCCCATTAATGAAAGAAATAAATTGTAGAAAATTTTTCACCAAATGTATGCTTGATGTGTCACCAATGATAGTTGATAGTTGAAATTTAATTTTTTATTGGTTCACCTCCATCAAAATAATCGCTGCAAGAATTATGACCACCCTTTAAATGATAGTAACAGTTGTAATGTTACATAAAAAAATTTCACGCAATAGTCTTAGAGATGAACCTTATCTCAAACTCGTAGTCATCAGACAATTGAAGGTTCTCTTCCTAAAAGCTGAAAAAGAAAAACAAAAAGCCAGTATTCTTACTGGGCAGATACTGGATGAAGATTTCTCTATGTTCGGTCTCTTCTTCCTAATCCCTCGAGCTCTTTTTGTAGCCCTTCCATTTTGTCTGGTTTGTTCTTTGTTGTCCTTTCTTCATACCTATGTATTATTATGTCTTTTCATTCCTTTGTTCCTCTCTAATCTATACCAACGTAAGAATGTCTATTTTAATTACTAAGCTAAGATTATCTCTCTTATTTCTTAATATTTTAGGTTGTATTTGTGTTATCTTGCTTCCTCATACCTTTGCTAGATTGTTTTTCTTTAAACAAAGCGTTTTTTTTGTTACAGTGCCTATCTTCCTAAATACTCCATACTAGGATAAAAAATAAGATTTTCTATCTTATTCCTTAATTAAAGCTTCCTAATCTAGATAGCTGTCTAATGCCTCAAAGAGTAGAGTTGTATGTGTTTTCCTCATGCCTGATAGCTCTGTTCTTTCCTTCAACCTCTGCATATCTAATATCTTTTTGTTCTTCTTATGAGCACCAACTCAAAGTTTTGTTCTTTCTTAATCTTGTAGGTTGTATTTGTGTTATGTTTCTTCCTCAGACCTTTTATAGATTGTATTTTTCTTTCAACAGAGTGTTTGTTTGTGGTTATGTTGAAGCCTCGAAAATTGTTGCTTCAAACATTGGGGATAACCACCTGGTCGGGACATTAGGACAACTCCTTTTCTGTTTGGTGTGGTGGCTCCAACTGGATTGATATGACCAGTTTCCTAATAGTTTAAATGGGTTGGTAATGGAATGATTGGGAAAAAGGGAAAATGGGACTAAATAACTGAAATGAAACTATCTAATCTAATCTATAACTGATAAATAATTCTAAAAGTAACCCGGGTATCAAATGTGAATACAACTTTCAATTGTTTCAACTAACCAATAACCATGAAAATGTATTATAGCTTAATTGAAATATGCAGTAACAAATAAAGATAACTATGTTTAAGAAATTAAAAAGAGTTATAATAACATATTGCATTCATCATTCATATATCATTTTCATATACTATAAAATATAAATATTTCTACACACTCATAAATGATATGTATAAATAAATATTGTGAAACAAGTACACATAAACGATTGCAATTTAAAAGAGAATATCTCACAACATAAGAAATTAACAGTGAATAGATAAAAATACCATATCCATATTGATACTTTCCAATGCAATTCGATATCCAAATACATCAACTTTAATGTAAATAGACTCCAAGATACAGGAATACAATTCTTAAAGGCAATTTTGCATAGAACCACCAGATGTGATCCTTTATAAAAATATAAGAGTCAATGGAGTATAGAAATGTAATCTCCAAGTCAAAATATTAAAAATTCAGGACCCCTTTCTAAATGCATGAAAGGGGTTTAAATAGTTAATTAAAAAAACAAAATAACTAAAACTATTCCTACAATCTATCTAATCAAAAATCCAGAAATAGAAAAGCGATCTTCAAGTGAACCGATTCATTGATTATCTGTTACGTTTGATGTGCCCAAATGGGAGATTTTTAGCATTTCCTTCACTTCTTCTGGATGACTAAGCTTTGAGTGTAACTGCCCTGTGTATGTGGCATCAGAGAATTCAAGAATAATGCAATCGATGGCATTTGAAATAAATTTAATCGTTGTTTGCTGACTATGAGGCTTGATAAGTTAGGTCCACATCATATCCCACACTAATCCTTGTAGTTGGCTAATTTTCTTATTCTTATTGATTATTTCTTGTTTCCATCTGTAATCAGTTTCTTTTACCCTAGGTAACTTTCCTGGGGTACAGTCTGAAATCAAATTGATTGCATACAGGCTATTATTCACTAGCTGTGTTACATTGTTCATCATACTTTTAGCTCTGGATGTAGCTCCTTCCGCTTTGATTAAACGTTGTTCTCACTCTGCAAAAATAATTTCCTTATGTCTCTTCACAATCCTGGGAAGGTTTTCTTTTCTTCCTGACTCTGAGTCTTGCCATAAAAGAAATTCGGAAATTTTTTCATCAACTTCATCAAATTCAATTTTAAGACTAACTCCTTCATCTACTAAGGAATATGTAATTTCACACAAGGATTCTGCTTCTTCAACCTTTAGAAAAAAATCATTTAATTTCTGAGACAATAACTTGTTTGTCTCCAGAGCTTCATTTTTGAACTGATCCAAATTAGGATAGTTCTTAAACTTATCCAATCTGGATTGAAACATCTTCTCTTGCTCAATCTTTGAAATCTTCTCATTTTGCAGAAGAGATTGTAATTTTTCTACCTCTTGGTTTAGCTGCTATTGTTTTTCTAAGGTCTATTGATCAATCTTTTTCTTTTCAATGGCAAGCTACTCTTCTAGTTGTTTGGATTTGAGCTCTTCATCCTGCAATTGTTGTTCCAACTGAATAATTTTCTGTTGGTTCTCTGTAACCTGTTCTTCTAACATAGCTATTTTCACATCTTTTTGTTTCATTAATTGTGTAACTTCAGAGGCCTTGTCTATAATTGCAGCACTATAGGCACCTGCGCATTGAGATAATTTAGTGAGATCCTTAGATGGATTCACCTCAAAAATTTTATAAACAATATTCATAAACTCCACCTGTGATGTCAAAAGTGCATCCTGATCATTTCTCCTCCTTTTCCTTTGTTTTCTCACAACAACCTTATGCTTAGGACTGTAAAATACATCTAGAGGAGGGATTTCTTCTATTTTCAACATAATTTCACTTATGGGATTTTTAGGAATAATTTATATATCTTGGTCTTACAGAACATTAACTTGGGGATTATTCTATTGTCCTATTTGCTGGGAAAATTGTTCATATTGGCTCAACATATGAGGAGAAACTATAAGTTCAGCAGATTCAACTACCTTTTTAGCAGTTTCCTCTCTTCCAAGTTGAGAATCTGGATTAATGTTTATATCTCCTTTTGGTGCCTGTTCAATAGCTTTACTATTTGTGCCTCCTTTCTGAAAATGCACGTTGGTATCACTACCAATGCTTTCTTTTCCTGTTTGGGCTAAAGACTACTGATCAATATGTACATCAATTTTAGTAGCCGTTTCCTTCTTCTTACTATCAACTTTGCTGCTAATATCTTTTTTTTGTATAACATGATTAGTTTTTGTTACTTTTTTCTGTGTTTGTATGAGGACTTTGCTAGCAGATGTTTATGTTACTGTTTTGCCAGATGTATCCTATGTTTCCTTCTGTTCTGACTCAACTTCCTACATAGGAACTCTTAATTGATCCAAAGGAATTTTAAGTAATCTTTTGCTTCTAAACAACATAAAATTATTCAATTCTTCAGCTTGGAATTTGGACTTGGCCAAATCAAAATATTGGGACAAATTATCTATAGAAACAAATAAATCATCGAAAATATATGGTTCATGTTCGAACCAAGCAATTGAAATAGAAGTAGTAAAATCAAATGCCACCTTCCTTGGGTCATATTGTCTCCCCGATATTGTTGAAAGTTTAAGATTGGTTAGCTTACCGACTTCTTTTTCAGCATGAACAAAATTGTTGAGAGTATAATCACTGCATTTAAAAGGAAAAGTAGGCCACATTAGCTTCTTGTTGCTCTTCAAAGTTCTGGACATGCCTTCTACTGTCAGCTGATATGCAATTTCCTGAGCTAACAGTTTATCTGGAACATACAAAGGAAGAATGTGTGGTTCCACAATACTTCTGAAAACTCTGATATATGTGACTCTTTCTTCTCCGAACCAATCCCCAGTCGAGGATAAATCAACTTTAGCCTTCTTAGAAAGTCTAGGAGGGAATTGGCCAAAAATAGTTTGATAAATCGGGATAAGAAAACCGTGACAAACTCTGTAAACATGGCTTTTGAAATGCCCCTTCCACAAGAAATTCTGATATATATGAATAGGAATAGAATCTTTAGGGTCCATTTCCATCCTAATATGGGAAATTCATAATTTAAGAACAGGGCATCTAGAATATAAGCACAAAAATAAAAAGAAGTAGTATTTCCTGAGTTTTTGTCTTTCCTATACTCAAGAATCCTATTGGATATCTTATCAAAAAGAATGACAGCCCAGTCCGTTATCTCAGAATTTATAGCAGAAGGTATTAATGGCACCATTTTTATAGAAAACCTAGCTAAGTTATCATTCCTAAACAATCTGCACATCGTTGCTGCGGCATAACAGTATGGAGGCGAAAGAGACTCCACAGAGTACATACCTGATGCCTTGTGTTTGTGCTTTTCAGGAGCCCTTGTCCATTCTCTAATCGGCTCTAACTGATTTTCATTATTCGCAGAAAATTCCTTGATGAAGTCTTTGTTGTAGATTTTTTGTGGGTCTGGAAGGTGATACATTGCTTTAATGTCCTCTGCTTTGAATGACTTGAATGTTGGTCCAGAAGCTGAAAAAAAGGTTCTATTTTAGATAGCCACATTATCAATTACCCACCAAATCACATCATAATATGGAAAAATGTTCGCCCGAGCTGCAATTCGGTGCAGAAATGAATTTGCGAGTGCTTGGAGGGAATTCTCTGAATCTGAATATAAATCATCCTCATCAGGAACTGATGCTTTTGGCACAGTTACCTTAGGCTTTTCTTTTTCAATGAGGTTATATACCTCTTCCCAGGATGATTTACCCAAAACTTGGCATGACGTGTCTGTAACCAGCTTAATCTTAGCTGGTTTCTCTTTAGGTGCCATGGTGAACACAGGGGCTTTTACCACAGCAAAATTTTTTGCCTTCCTAGATCTCTTTGACATTTCTGTATCCGGAAATGTTTCCCTCACTCTGTGAATGAAAGGATTGGGTTTTCTTTGGTTCTGTAAAGAGAAAAAAATAGTTCAATCGTGGTAAAAACTCAAATGGGGAGAAAAATTGTATAACAATCTATTCATTGATTTGTATTTATTATCTTTGTGTTTATAACATAAATGCCCTCTTAAGAGTCACACTCACGTATTTAAAACAAAATCATTTTCAATTATTCATTTGATTTCTTATTCAATATCATATGTACGATTGAGAGTTGGCATTTTTGAAATAAGTGTTAAAAATTACCTTTTGAATTCTTGCAATGCGATGAATAAATAGTATATGGGCATTAAGTAATAATCGCACCAAGAATCTTCAAAGGTACATAAAATAACATAATCTGATTTATGCCAATTTCCGATTGCGATGATTGCATCGGGGATTTTTAAATGGAGTGGATCGTTAATGAGTTTCACTGATTTCCGATTGCGATGAGGTGGGGTCCGCCATGTAAGAGTATTTTAATCAAAAAAATATAACATTTGTTTCTCTGTAATGCAATTGCGATGAAGCACATCGTATCGGGGTTTTTCAATTGACCATAAGAAGTTTGTTTAAAGTTTTTGCGAAGAGCGATTGCGATGAACTGCGTCACATCGGAGTATTCAAAGAAGATGTGATCCCTTAAAAGTTTTCTGTTTTGCGATTGCGATATGACTCATCACATCGTAGTTTTATTATAATAAGTCCATGAATGATCATTCTCCAAAATGAAATTGTGATGAATCGCATCGCATTGGAAGTATGAAAAACAAATATGAAAACTTAAAACTTATTCCGATTTGTGATTATGATTGAGTTCCATCGCATCGGAGTTTTTCAAAGTGAATATAAAACTTAAAGATCTCTCTGATTTCCCATTGCGATTACTATACACATCAAATATTGTTAAATATAAAACTTTATGTAATATTTTGATATGATAAAAGCTCTATATCTCATTGGATCGGATTGTTTCTAAATATTTTATTTCTATCTAGAAAGCAAGATAAAAAGGGGACCTATTTCTAAATGAAATCTATTCTAGAATTTTAGAAATGGGGAGGGTTGTTGTACAGTACAACAATTGGTGATTCACTATAAGAAACAGTTATCTCTAAAAAAATAAAATGAACACTATATTTCTAGTAAGTAAAAATTTCTAAAGATAATGAAAACTATCTTAGGATAATTCAAATAAAATCTAACTATGAAAAAGAATAAAAATCACTTACAATTTCTTTCTAATTCCTTAAGAATAAAAACATTTTTGGGTTATCTCAAGCTTTGATTGGTTGAAAATAATGAAGTAACTGGACTTCTTCAAGTTTAGATTTTGTAATATACTCTATTGTCACAGGCATTGCCTCTGCTGCCTGCAAACGTTCATAGTCTCAACAGGGTTACCTTTTAACCATCAACGATTCATTATCCCATCCAACTAAGATTAGCACTCTTTAAAAATAAATTCATAAGACACATTATCTCATGTTTTTTATCTTTTATTTATTTTTTTAATTTAAGAGCATTGTTCTGGTTTGGTAGCTTGTTAGTAACAATGTCATTCACTAGTTGTAATTAAACTGAAAAAGTTGGCTCGTGATGAGACCCCTTGTCTTACTTTTAAGCCATTACCCTGTTTTGGTATGCAGTATTGGTAATGTCAGTTTTATTACTTCTTATGATCATGGTAAGTAGGCTCGTGATGAGACCTCTTATCTCCTAAATTTTTCCACATAATTTCTTAGAATTACATTCTAAAAAATCACAACTAAAATGGATGGGGTGAAATAGTTGTATCCTTAAGAATAAATGGATGACAATTTTCAGAGTTTTTTGTTTGCTAAAGCTTGAAAAAGTATTTAATTTTTAAAGATAACCTTTCTCTGCTTAATAAACTTATAATGATTTACATTTTCCTCAAAGTTTCAAAAGATCATGCAAACGTTTCGAACAAATTTTCAAAGTTTAACATTTTATTTAAAACTATCAAAAATTGTAATCATTTCCCTAAAAATACTTATTTACACAAAATAAGTATATATAATATTCTTTCTAAGACATTTTCTAATAGTAAAAAGTCAATTAGAGACTATTAACAACCTTTATTTAAAAACAAATAAAAATTGTAGAAAGGAATATGTACAAGTAAGAAGGGGTTACCTCCTCATGAAAAGAATTTCTTTAAGACAAGCCCATTTACAGGAAGAGGTTCTCTCTTTCCTGTTAAATCTTGGAGTATGAATGTATATGAGCCTATCTTTTCCACAATTTGAAATTGTCCAAGCCACATTTTCTGAAATTTGGTATGTTTACCTTTTTCTTCATGTGCTTTATCCCATTTCAGAACAAGATCACCAATTGACAAATGTTTTGAGCCGGTGGAACTTGATTCAAAAGAAGATTCTACAAGCTGTTGATGTTTTTCATGAATATCTTTTGCTTTTTCTCTATCTTCTTCTAATTTAAGGATTTGATCAAATCTAAACTGAATGGATGAGGAAGGGTTTTCTTTAATGAATTGCACTAGGGCTAATGATGGAAGAACTAGATTTGATGGTATTACAACTTCTTTTTCATAAACTAAATTGAAAGGTGAAGTTCCTATAGAAGCTTTAAGAGTAATACAATCAACCCATAATGCAAAGATTAAAGACTTGTGCCAATTCTTTTGATTTTGATCAATGGTCCTTTTAATGACTTTGATGGGATTTTTGTTAGTGGATTTAGCTAAACCATTACCTTGTGGATAATAATTCGATGGATATTTCAATTTAAAACCTCTTTTAGTTGAAAATTCCATTATAATATTACCAGAAAAATAAGATGCATTGTCAAAGACTAGAGCGTTAGGTACACCAAACCTGGTAATGATGAATTGATAGATGAAATCAATAATTGCATCAGAATTGGCTACCTTTAGAGGGATTGCTTCTACCCACATTGTGAAGTAATCTATTGTTGTGAGTATGTATTTTTTTTGTTTGGAAGAATGAGATATTATCTCACCAATAATATCAAGCCCCCATTGCTCAAATGGTTGCTCAATGTTTACTAGTTGCAAAGGAAAAGCTGGCTTCCTTTGTCTTCCACTAGCAGTTTGACAAATTTTGCACTTCCTCACGTAATCATGTGTATCTTTAAAAAGGTTAGGCCAATAATATCCAGCATGGATGATTTTTTGAGCTGTGGTATCACCTCCAAAATGACCACCTGCTAGTCCATCATGTAATTCCTGCAATACCTTTTTTGCTTCAGTCTTTTCAAGACATCTTAATAGAATTGAATCATAATTCTTTCTGAATAACACATCATGAATGATTTCATATTTAGTAGCCTTCAATATTAAATCAAGTTTATTCTTATAGATGAGATTAGAAGGATCATACCCATTTTTCAAGTAAAATATTAGATCAGCATACTGAGATTCAGAATCTGTAACACTTATCTAACTTACTTGAACAACGTTTTCTGGATCTTGATTTTCTGGTATATTATGAGCTCTTGCTAATAATCTACAAAAACCTTGACCTCTAACAATCTTTGCTGTTTTAATATCAATATCATATTCTTGCAAAGCTGTCACCCAATTAGCCTTTCTTTCTCCTACTTCTCTTTGAATTAATAATTGTCTCACTGCAGAGAATGGGACAATAACTTTTGTGTGTATTTTTAAGAGAAAAGGCCTAAAATTTTTTATTGACTTAAATACAACGAAGGCTTGTTTTTCTACATCAGAATAATTCAGCTCAGCTCCTTGCAGATTCGAGCTGAAGAAAGAAATTGGTGCTTCAATTTGTTTATCATTGAGCTGTGTTAAAACAACAGCATAGGATTTTTTGGTTGCCAAAGTATACAGAATAAAATCTTTAGAAAAATTAGGAGTATTCAATGTAGGTGCATTAATGATTGCCTGTTTGATTGCATCAAAGGCTTAATTTTCTTTATACCCCCATTTGAATATTGAATTTTTCTTAATCATATTATGCATAGGTAAAACAATTTGAGAAAAATCGGGGATGAATCTTTTTACAAAATTAATCTGCCCTAAAAATGATTCCATGGACTTTTTATTATGAGGTAAAGAAATATCGGAAATTTCTTTAACGCTGTCAGGATCGATATATATACCATCTTTTGATACAACAAACCCTAATAGTTTTCCTTCATCGAGAGCAAAGAAGGATTTCTTTGGGTTTAAGGAAATACCAAACCTTCTACATATTTCAAATATTTTTTTCAGATCATGTAGATGATTGGATCTCTTCTTTGAATATACTGTTATGTCATCAAGATAAATGACGACTGATCTATTAATCAGACCCTTGAATGTTATATCCATGGCTCTCTGGAAAGTAGCTCCTACATTTACTAAACCAAAAGGCATTTTCTGATAAGCATAGGTTCCCCATTTGGTTTTGAAAGAGGTTTTCAACCTATCATCTGGATGTACTAAAATTTGATTATAGCCCAAAAATCCATCAAGAAAGGACATGAGTTCAGAACCAGCTACCTTTTGGAGAATTTTCTCCATGGTTGGCAACGGGAAATTGTCCTTTTGACATGCCTTGCTTAAATTTCTAAAATCAATACAGATTCTAATATCAACATTTTCTTCCTGATAGGTACCATGTTGGAAACCTAGTTGGAATGCCTTACAGGAAAAATGATTTTGGCTTTCAAAAGTTTGTTGAGTTCTGTTTTGATTTGATCCTCAAGATTTGGATGAATCTTTCTTAACTTTTGTTGAATAGGCTTAACATCAGATAGCATTGGAATTGTGTGTTGAATCACAAAGTGTCATAAGTCTTTAAGTCCTCATAATTCCAAGCGAAGACATTTTTATATTTACTCAGAAGTTTGATAAAAGCAGATCTTTCTTCTAGAGTTAAATTGAGTCCTAGATTAACATTTTGCAGTTTAGAATTAGAGCCAAGATTAACTAATTCAAACTTTAAAGTTGAATGTTGAAGTTTAGCATTAGTAACTTTCTTGAATATGTCTTTAATATCATACAGATCCTCAAGTTTAACAACAGATTTAGGAATCATATTTTCATTATTTCTTGAAGTAATTTGCAGATCATGATCTTCTTCATCAATAATTTGTTCATCATATGATTTCTCAGAAGTTAATAAATTCAATATATATTTATCATGGTAGAATACTCTCCAGTTAGTAATATTATCTGGGACAGATGGGAAAAAAATCAATTCTACATGAAAATCTATCAGGACTGCAATCTTGAGCAGGGAGGAGTTTGGATGCAACATTAACTAACAGGTCAGCTGATGCGTTTTGATTTCTAGGAATAGAAGAGATATTAAATGCTAGAAATTGAGTGGTAAGGTCCTCTACTAGGGTTTGATAATGTTTGAGATGTCCTGAAAGACAATGGATGGTATTCCTCACTTGTTTTATGACAATTTCAGAATCTCCATATACTTTCAAATATTTTACATTTAACCCTATGGCCTTATAAATCCCTTGAATCAAGGCTTCATATTCAGCGGTATTATTAGTGCACTCAAATTCTAATCTACATGATAACATGGTTTTCTCTCCTTATGGATCAATTAGGATGCATCCTTCTCCTGCTCCATCACTAGATTTTGATCCACGAAAATATAATGACCAAAATAAAGTTCTATCGATAGGTTTATCTACAAATGTATTAGAAATATTAACAATTCTAGAAGCATCAGATTGCGAAAATTTTTCAAGTTGAGAAACAAATGTATTTACAGAAAAAGGTGATTGTGGTGCAGTAAAATTCCCAAGAAATGACTCAGCAGAATAACCTCCAAGAATATTGTTGTTGAAAGCTACAAGTTTGTTTGGCTGTTCAAATTCAGTTACAGTGTGCGTCATATGTTTTTCTCACTCGATTTTGATTTGATTTGGTTTCCCTTTGTAGGGAAGCCACATATGTGAAAAAACAGTCGCGATATAACCTTTAAGTTTCGCAGACTAGTTCCTGCTTAAGACTAACCCATTGAATTCAGGAATATATGCAATTAGAATATCAATTCTTCAGAAAATCCTAGGATCGGAAGCTAGCCTAATGGTAACTAAATTGATTTCTCCTACAACTTGAACTTTAGAGCGATCCAATTGTACAATGTGAACAATAGACTTTTGTGGTTCAATATTCAATTTCGCACAGACTGAAGTAGGCATTATATTAGAGGATGCTCCAGAATCAATTAAAAAAATATGCAAATTCTTATTGTAGATTTCATAAGTAAAAAAAATGGAGGTGTCTGAGAATTTGATCTTTCTCCAATAAGAACAGTGTCTGTGGCATCTACTTTGTCTGGTGGCTTACCAGTCCCTTTAGCTTCTTTGGCAACTACTCCGCTTGGTAAAGGAGCAATAGGTGTAGCATTTAATTCTTTTAATAGCATCTTTTGTTGATGTTTAAGTTTGCTGAGTTCATGTAATGAAATGTTCTCTCTAGTCTTTTTCATGTCCTCAACAATGTTATAATCCATCGGATCTGATACCACTAGAGTCTTAGATGATGATGCGGGAGGATTGAAATATTATGGTTGATTCTGAGTGGGTAAAGGAGAAGCTCTCTTTGCAGGAGTTTTGTCTTTGGTACTCGGAGTTGTAGTTTTCTTCTTTGGAACAGGTTGAACAGGTTCCAATGTAGATTTTCTCCTTGTACTCATAGGCATAGCTTCTTGTTCCATTTCAATATCCGAATTAGGGAGAATGAAATCCCACATTCCATGTAGTTCAACTATTTCTTCCCTTTCATATTCTTCATTCGACATTGGAGGAGTATCTTCCTCTTCTTCGTCTTCTGATTCCGCATTGGAGATTGTGTTGGGAGGTTTTGATTCAACTTGATTTCTCTTGAAATTTCTGAATGGTCTCTTTGTAGAAGTCTCTGCTACTTTCTTTTTAATCTCAACCATCTCATTAGACATGGTTTTAAGAACTTTCTGTAAACCCTTCATGTCATATGGATATCTTGGTGTCTTTTTCTTGGAATCATCTTTAAAAGTGACTTTCTTTTATTTTCTTTCCTCAAGAGTTTTTTTTTTATATAGAGCAATCATTCATTTTTCAACTGAAATAGCTTCTTTCATATTCTCAGATAAAGTCAGTTTTGCAACTCTATCTACAAAAATTTCTATGTTTGAGGGAAAATCATTAATATACCATTCACTTCTAACCTGTTCACTAGGTTTAGATGTTGTAGGTATCTTATTCAAGAGTTTATTGAATTGAGAGTTAAAATCTTTGATGAGTTCTTTCAGTCGAGTCTTTAAATTGGAGAGATGGTTGATTAGGGTAGCTATTGATCTATCAACTCCATATTTAGTTAAAAATTGCTCTTCGAACATATCCCAACTTGTAATCGAATCTAAAGGTAAGGAAAAGTACCAGGATCCTGCTATCTCTTGCAAATTATAGGGGAATAACCTGACTACAACATCTTCATGCTCTACTGCGTTTAAATTTATAGCAAGCATGAAATTATTGATGTGTTCTTTCGCTTGTATACCAGTATCTAGACTAAATTTTGGCAGCCATTTTTCACGATGATCAGGTAGATCATGTAAAGGTGCAGCCATATTTATAGCTCCCGGTCTAGTCCATGGTCTTTGTGCCATTGTTGTGATGATGGTAGAAGAACTAGAAGTGACAACTGGTGTATGAGTAGTAACAGTTGAAGTACTGGAAGAGACAATCGGTGTTTGAACAGATGTTTTTTGAGCAAATGATGATGATGAGACTACTGTACTTTTCTGATTTGGAGCTTGCGAAACAAATGATTGAATTTGCGATGAAGAACTAGTTTCACTTTCTGTTTCCGATGGAGTTCTTCTTGTTTTGACTCTACTAGGTAAAGAAAATTCTTTTGGGGAAATTCCAATTTTTTCACTATGTGATCTAGTGAGAGGTCTGGAAGAAACAAATTGTGAGGTAACACTACCTTTAGATATCTCTGATTCTTCTAATGATAATGAGAATCCTTGAATTTTATGAACTAAAGCTTCAACTTCAGGAGATTCAGGAGGCAGATTATCTGATTGATCTAAAACTTTGGTAGTGGGTGTTTGAATACTTTTATCAATTTCTTCACTAGTGATTTGAGATGTGGAAGAAATTGAAGGTGATGAGGGTGTTGTGCTGTTAGAATGGCTTGTCGATTTGGATTTATCTGCCATTCATAGCTTGTGCCCTCCTTCTAGTGCCAAAAATTTTGAAGCCTTGAAAATTGTTTCTTTGAACATTGGGGATAACCACACGGTCGGGCCCTTAGGATAGCTCCTTTTCCGTTTGGTGTGGTGGCTCTGAATAGATTGATATGACCAATTTCCTAATAGTTTAAATGGGTTGGTAATGGAGTGACTGGGAAAAAGGGAAAATGGGACTAAATGAATGAAATAAAACTATCTAATCTAATCTATAACTGATAAATAATTCTAAAACTAACCCGGGTATCAAATGTGAATACAACTTTCAATTATTTCAACTAACCAATGACCATTAAAATGTATTATAGCTTAATTGAAATATGCAGTAACAAATAAAGATAAATCTGTTTAAGAAATTAAACAGAGTTATAATAACATATTGCATTCATCATTCATATATCATTTGCATATACTGTAAAAGATAAATATTTCTACACACTCAGAAATGATATTTATAAAGAAATATTGTGAAACAAGTACACATAAACAATAGCATTTTAAAATAGAATATCTTACAACATAAGAAATTAACAGTGAATAGATAAAAATACCATATCCATCTTGATACTTTCTAATGCAATTCGATATCCAAATCCAGCAACTTCAATGTAAAACAGACTCCAAGATACATGAATGCAATTCTTAAAGGCAATTTTGGATAGAACCACTAGATGTGATCCTTTATATAAATATAAGAGTTAATGGAGTATAGAAATGTAATCTCCAAGTCAAAATATTGCAAATTCAGGACCCCTTTCTAAATGCATGAAAGGGGTTTAAATAGTTACTTAAAAAAAACTAAATAATTAAAACTATTCCTGCAATTTATCTAATAAAAATATAGAAACAAAAATGTGATCTTGAAGTGAATCAATTCATTGATTATCTGTTGCGTTTGATGTGCCTAGATGGTATATTTTAAGAATTTCCTTCTCTTCTTTTGGATGACTAAGCTTTGAGTGTAACTACCCTATGTATGTGGCATCAGAGAATTAAGGAATAATGCAATCGATGGCATTTGAAAGAAATTTAATTGATGTTTGCTGACTATGAGGCTTGATAAGGTAGGTCCACATCATATCCCACGATAATCCTTGCAGTTGGCTAATTTGCTGATTCTTATTGATTATTTCTTGTTTCCATTGTAATCAGTCTCTTTTACCCTAGCTAACTTTCCTGGGGTACAATCTGAAATCAAATTGATTGCATACAGGCTATTATTCACCAGCTGTGTTACATTGTTCATCATACTTGTAGCTCTGCATGTAGCTCCTTCCGCTTTGATTAAACGTTGTTCCCACTCTGCAAAAATAATTTCCTTATGTCTCTCCACAATCCTGGGAAGGTTTGCTTTTCTTTCTGACTCTGAGTCTTGCCATAAAAGAAATTCGGAATTTTTTTCATCAGCTTCATCAAATTCAAGTTTAAGACTGGCTCCTTCATCTACTAAGGAAGATGTAATTTCAAACAAGGATTGTGCTTCTGCAACCTTTAGAAAAAATTCATTTAATTGCTAAGACAATAACTTGTTTGTCTCTAGGGCTTCATTTTTGAACTGATCCAAATTAGGATAGTTCTAAAACTTATCCAATCTGGATTGAAACATCTTCTTTTGCTCAATCTTTGAAGTCTTCTCATTTTGCAGAAGAGATTGTAATTTTGCTACCTCTTGGTATAGCTGTTGTTGTTTTTCTAATTTCTGTTGATCAATATTTTTCTTTTCAACGGAAAGCTACTCTTCTAGTTGTTTGGATTTGAGCTCTTTGTCGTGCAATTGTTGTTCCAACTGAATATTTTTTTTTTGGTTCTCTGTAACCTGTTCTTCTACAATAGCTATTTGCACATATTTTTGTTTCATTAATTGTGTAACTTCAGAGGCCTTGTCTATAGTTGCAGCACTATAGGCACCTGCGTATTGAGATAATTTAGTGAGATCCTCAGATGGATTCACCTCAACATTTTTATAAACAATATTCATAAACTCCACCTGTGATGTCGAAAGTGCATCCTGATCAGCTCTCCTCCTTTTCCTTTATTTTCTCACAACAAACTTATGCTTAGGACTATAAAATACATCCAAAGGAGGGATTTATTCTATTTTAAACATAATTTCACCTGTTGGATTTGCACGAATAATTTCTATATCTTGGTCTTCTAGAACATTAACTTGGGGATCATTCTGTTGTCCTATTTGATGGGAAAATTGTTCATATCGGCTCAGAAAATGAGGAGAAACTATAAGTTCAGCAGATTCAACTACCTTTTTAGCAGCTTCCTCTTTTCCAAGTTCAGAATCTAGATTATTTCTTATATCTCCTTTTGGTTCCTGTTCAGTAGCTTTAATATTTGAGCCACCTTTCTCAGAATGCACGTTGGTATCAGTACCAGTGCTTTATTTTCCTGTCTGGGCTGAAGACTGCTGATTAATATGTACATCAAGTTTAGTAGCCATTTCCTTCTTCTCAGTATCAACTTTGCTGCTAATATCTTATTTTCGTATAACATGATTAGTTTTTGTTACTCTTTTCTGTGTTCGTATGATGAATTTGTTGGCATATGTTTCTGTTACTATTTTTCCAGATGTATCCTCTGTTTCCTTCTGTTGTGACTCAGTTTCCTCCATAGGAACTCTTAATTGATCCAAAGGAACTTTGAGCAATATCTGGCTTCTAAACAACATAAACTTATTCAATTCTTCAGCCTAGAATTTGGACATGGCCAAATAAAAAACTTGGGACAAATTATCTACAGAAACAAATAAATCATCGAAAATATCTAGTTCATGTTCGAACCGAGCAATTGAAATAGAAGTAGTAAAATCAAATACCACCTTCCTTGGGTCATATTGTCTCCCCGGGATTGTTGAAAGTTTAAGATTGGTTAGCTTACCAACTTCTTTTTCAGCATGAACAAAATTATTGAGAGTATAATCACCACATTTAAAAGGAAAAGTAGGCCACATTATCTTCTTGCTGCTCTTCAAAGTCCTGGACATGCCTTCTGCTTTCAGCTGATATGCAATTTCCTGAGCTAACATTTTATCTAGAACATACAAAGGAAGAATGTGTGGTTCCACAATACTTTCGAAAACTCTAATATATGTGAATATTTCTTCTCTGAATCAATCCCCAATCGAGGATAAATGAACTTTAACCTTCTCAGAAATTCTAGGAGGGAATTGGCAAAAAATAGTTTGATAAATTGGGATAAGAAAATCATGACAAACTCTATAAAGATGGCTTTTGAAATGCCCCTTCCACAAGAACTTGTGATATGTATGAATATGAATAGGATCTTTAGGGGTCCATTTCCATCCTAACATGGGAAATTAAGAATTGAAGCATAGTGCATCTAGAATATAAGCACAAAAATAAAAAGGAGTAGTATTTCCTGAGTTTTTTTCTTCCATATACTCAAGAATATTATTGGCTATCTTATCGAAAGGAATGATAGCCTAGTCCATTATCTCAAAATTTATAGCAGAATGTATTAATGGCACCATTTGTATAGAAAACCTAGCTGAGTTATCATTCCCAAACAATATGCACATCGTTGTTGCGGCATAACAGTATGGAGGCGAAAGAGACTCCACAAAGTACATACCTAATGCCTCATGTTTGTGCTTTTCAGGAGCCCTTCTCCATTCTCTAATTGGCTCTGAATGATTTTCATTATTCGTAGAAAATTCCTTGATGTAGTATTTGTTATAGATTTTCTATGGGTCCGGAAGGTGATACATTGCTTTAATGTCCTCTACTTTGAATGACCCGAATGTTGCTCTAGAAGTTGAAACAAAGGCTCTATTTTGGATATCCACATTATCAATTACCCACCGAATCACATCATAATATGGAAAAATGTTCACCCGAGCTGCAATTCGGTGCAGAAATGAATTTGCAGGTGCTTGGAGGGAAGTCTCTAAATCTGACTCTGAATCATCCTCATCAGGAACTGATGCTTTTGGCACAGTTACCTTAGTCTTTTCCTTTTCAATGAGGCTATATACCTCTTCCCAGGATAATTTACCCAGACCTTGGCACGACATGTCTATAAGCAGCTTAATCTTAGCTAGTTTCTCTTTAGGTGCCATGGTGAACACAGGGGATTTTACTGCGACAACAAATTTTTCCTTCTTAGATCTATTTGACATTTCTGTATCCAGAAACGTTTCCCTCGCTCTGCGAATGAAAGGATTTGGTTTTCTTTGGTTCTGCAAAGAGAAAAAAATAGTTCAATCGTGGTAAAAACACGAATGGGGAGAACAACTGTATAACAATCTATTCATTTATTTTTATTTATTATCTCCGTGTTTATAACATAAATGCCCTCTTAAGAGTCACACTCACATATTTAAAAAAAAATCGTTTTCAATTATTCATTTGATTTCTTATTCCATATCATACGTACAATCAGGAGTTGGCATTTTTGAAATAAGTGTTAAAAATCACCTTTTGTATTATTGCGATGAGATGAATAAATAGTATATGGGCATTAAGTAATAATCACATCGGGAATCTTCATAGGTACATAAAATAACATAATCTGATTTATGCCGATTTCCAATTGCGATGATCACATCGGGGATTTTTGAATGGAGTGGATCGTTAATGAGTTTCTCCGATTTTCAATTGCGATGAGGTGGGGTCCTCCACATCGGAGTCTTTTAATCAAACAAATACAACGTTTGTTTCTCCGCAATGCAATTGTGATGAAGCGCATCTCATCGGGGTTTTGCAATTGAACATAAAGAGTTTGTTTAAAGTTTTTGCAAAGAGCGATTGCGATGAACTGCGTCGCATCAAAGTATTTCAAAGCAGATGTGATCACTTAAAATTTTTCTGATTTGTGATTGCGATATGACTCATCGCATCATAGTTTTATTATAATAAATCCATGAATGATCATTCTCCGAAATGCGATTGCGATGAATCGCATCACATCGGAAGTATGCAAAACAAATATGAAAACTTAAAACTTATTCCGATTTGTGATTGCGATTGAATTCCATCGTGTCAGATTTTTTCAAAGTGAATATAAAGCTTAAAGATCTCTCTGATTTCCAATTGTGATTACTGTACACATCAAATATTTTTAAATATAAAAATTTATATAATATTTTGATATGATAAAATCTTTATATCTCATCGGATCAAATTGTTTCTAAATCTTTTATTTCTATCTAGAAAGCAAGATAAAAAGGGGACCTATTTCTAAATGAAATTTATTCTAGAATTTTAGAAATGGGGAGGGTTGTTGTACAATAAAATAGGTTACAGTGCCTATCTTCCTGAATACTCCTTGCTAAGGTAAAACCTAAGCTTTTATTTCTTATTCCTGAACTAAAGCTTCCTAATCTAACTAGATTTCTAATGCCTCAAAGAGTAGATTTGTATGTGTTTTCCTAAAGGCTGATCGCTCTAGTATTTCCTTCAACTTTTGTAGATATAATATCTTTGTGTTCTTCTTATGAGCACCAACTCATAGCTATGTTCTTGCTTAATCTTGTAGGTTGTATTTTTGTTATGTTGCTTCCTCAGACCTTCGTTATATTTTCTTTGTCTTTCAATAAAGTGTTTGTTTGTGGTTACAGTGCCTATCTTCCTAAATACTCCTTGCTAAGCTAAAATATTAGAATTTCTTTCTCATTCCTAAACTAAAGCTTCCTAATCTAGCTATCTTTCTAATGCCTCAAAGAGTAGAGTTGTATGTGTTTTCTTGATGGTTGATAGCTATGTTCTTTCCTTCCCTGATAGCTCTATTATTTCCATCAACCTCTACAGATCTAATATCTCTGTGTTCTTATTATGAGCACCAACTCACAACTCTGTTCTTTCTTAAGATTGTAGGTTATATTTGTGTTCTGTTTCTTCCTCGGACCTTTGTTAAATTGTCTTGTTCTTTCAGCAGAGTGTTTGTTTGTGGTAATAGTGCCTATCTTTCAGAATACTTCTTGCTAAGCTAAAACCTAAGATTTTATTTCTTATTCCTAAACTGAATGTTCCTAATCTGTTACGGGCAATGTTACCCTACAGCCCTCGGTTGATAAACCTCATAGAGTGGGGGCATGTGATCACAATAAGGACCCAATTACCAACTTCTATGATTTAAAATAGAAAGTGAAGATTGAAGATCTTACCTGTTTATCCTTCATTTGTAGTAGATCTCGTAGGGTTCAAACCCCCTGCAAATCCTTGTTCTCTAGAACCTACAAATAAAAAAGAACAAGCACAAAAACCTAGTTGTACAGCATGTATGGCCTAGATGTTAGCAAAATAGCATACATAATCTCATAAAGATAACAAGAAATGAAATATTAAATATTATAAAGCATGTATAAGGGATATATGACACATGAACATCAGGAAAAAGATGGCACTTCTTTTATTAATAACATGGACATAAGAGAATAGTGGAGAAATCACCTGAGATCTGCCACGGCCTTGAGCAAAACCTTCCTCTAGATTCATCCAGCCCTAGCCTCACAAAGTTTCTTCCATGAATGATGCACAAAGGATATCACATAGGATGGGGGTGATCATCATAAGGAAACAACGGTTTCCTGAAAATCTGGGAAGTGCAGGAGGCACAGGGGAAATATCAAACTTCGTCAGGGCTATAATAGGCTATAATATCTATAATTCTCTTTGTTCCCCCCTTAGGCCATTCCCTTGAGGCGTATTTATACTTCCTCAAATCAGTTTTTTCAACTGGGGAACAGTTAGGCCACGGGCTGGGGTAGTTAAGTTACAAGAAAAATCGTAAACCCCACCTCAAGAATAGGGAAATTTTATATTTTTTAATATTTTAAATAGCATACGCGGGCTCTCTATATATCAAACCGAGTGCAAGAATCCAGTAATACATCACAGTTTTGGAAAAAACCCTACCAGAGCTCTGCACCAGGCTGACCTCCATGACCTAGGGTTTGTTGGTTCTAGTGATGGCTGCCCATGGAAATCCTTCTCCCCCAGTCAAATCTACGAAAAACTACTACTCAAACAACTACAGGCTTCCCAATTACTGACTCTCGCAGGGGGGCTGCAGCTCCCCCACTACTAGCCAGTCTCCAACAAGGATGGTGACAGGGGCTGAAAACTCCAATCAGCCCAAATCTAGCCCGTCTCAAGAAAACACAGGGGTGACACCCACAACGCAAAAGAAAAATAAAAAAGCAGCAGCAGACATGAACACGAAATCCACCACTTTCATCCCAAAGGAAACGAAGAAAACAATGATTGAACTACCTGCGCATCGCATCAATGGAAGAATCCAATTCATGAAAGATCATTCATTGATAGGCAAGTTCACGGGTTTTTGGCCCATGGAAAAATCGTTGAGAGGATGGATCACCTCAGAATGGAAACCCAAAGGGCACATCGAACTGCAACTACACACAAAAGGCTTATTCAACATTCTCTTCACCTACTTTGAAGACATGGACCGGATCATGGATGGAGGACTGTACTTCTTCAACATGGCAGGCATATACCTCAAACCATGGACAAAATGTTTCAACCCAGACAAACGGGATCTAACCTAGGCACCATTTTGGATCCGGCTCTACTCTCTCCCCCAGGACTATAGGGAAAAACTCACCCTCTACAATATAGGAAATGCCCTAGGGGAGTTTGTCAATATGCAGAGGAGACCAAAATCAACTACTATGCAGCCTGCGCTCACATCTGTGTCTACATGAATCTAGTCGAACCGCTCCCAGGTGAGGTAAGCCTTTAGCATGAAGAATATGAATGGACTCAAATTGTTGATTATGAACATATTCCTTTAGATGTAGGAAATGCCATCAATATGGGAATCTCTTTTGAGACTACCCACTAAATAAGAAAGAAAAAGTTGAAAAGGATACGGGTGAGCAGGAATCAGAAGAATTCATTGAGGTAGCAAGTAAAAAAAGACACAACAAGAGAGCTACCCTGCAACAGAAAAAAAAATGACCTACAACTAGCAACAGCTTTGTAGCCCTTAATCAGCTAAGAAAAAATGAAACAATACCAGTCAATGAGGTAGGAAGCACCCCCACAACGTAGCTCCCTCCCTTGATAGCTCAGCAACACAATATTCCATTGGAAACCTTCTTAAAATACCCCAACACCAATACAGAAGAGGATAATAGTCAGATAAAGGGAACATAACTGATAATGGATATGATCCCAAAAGCGATGGAGAAAGAACTAGAAAGCATAGATCTGGAAGGAGTGGATCTTGTGAGGCTCAAACAAGCATGTACCAAAAAAGATTACACTTCAATCCCAGAGCAGCAAATCCAAAAAATGGAGGAAATCCTAGCTCGGGCACAAAACTGCCCTCCTTGGGCATATAGGGAGGAATTCTAATCAATACCCAGTATTTTGTGAAAGAGTCACGAAAAAGAGGAAGGAAAACATCGCTTCAACGAACTATAGAATTGGGGAAAGAAAGGGTGGATTATGGATGTTTTCCCAAGCAAATGATATTTTATGCCCTCACCTCCAAATATATCCCATGAAGCTTATCTCATGTAATATCAGAGGGCTCAAAAGCCCCTCAAAGCATAAGATCTTAAAAAAAATTATCTCAGAAGAACATCCAACAATCTTTTACATGAAAGAAACCAAATGTACCATCTCAACACTTGAAACCATCTTCAAAAAAATATGCAAACGTAGAAATACTGGGCATCTGGAGGACTCACCATCATCTAGAACCCCCAAGTCATCACATTAGAGAATCTTCATGCCAACAGAAACTTCATTCAGGGAAATTTTCGCCTCATAGGTACGAACATCCATGGACTGCTCACCAATGTCTATGCACCTCAAAATGTGCAACAAAAATTGATGTTATTTAGAAATCTAGAGGAAATCAATCTACAACAATCCCATCCACTCTAGCTTCTGGGAGGTGATTTCAACATGATAGCCAGCCTCCAAGAAAAGAAGGGTGGAAGGCTACATCTAGAATCCTATAGTAATGGATTCAAAGTATTCATCCAAAGCAACAACCTCATCGATCTTCAGAACTCTAATGGAATCTTCATTTGGAACAACAAAAGAGGCAGCACCCAATAGATAGCCTCTCGGATATATATATTCCTCATCATCGATGAAATCATCCACCTTGGAGGAAATCTGGATACTACCATCATCCCTGTAGTGGGATCTGATCACTTGCTGATACAACTCCAATGGCTCCAACTAGCTAAGCATGCTCCCATACCATTCCTCTTTGAACAATGCTGGTTCAGGCACCTGGGGTTCAAGGAATTAGTGTCCAACTACTGGTCTTCCACAGAACCCCCTCGAGGCACTAAAATTCTTCAATTCTAGACAAAACTAAAACTTCTCAAAAGACATCTGAAAGTTTGGAACAAAACTACCTTTGGCAACATATTCACAAAGTTGAAGGACATGGAGGACAAAATGAAGACTTTACAACAAAAAATCATCCTACTGGGATGCATAGATGATAAAACTCACTAGGAGCAATCCCTGACGACTCAGCTGGAGGAAAGAAGGAACCAAGAATAAGCCCTTTGGAGAAAAAAATCTGGAATCAACTGGCTCAAAGAGGGAGAAAGAAACACCAAATTCTTTCACCGCTCCACCATACAATGCTGGATGCATAATAGAATAACAGTCATCAAGAACCAAATAGGGGAAAGGCTGGAAATACAAGAATCCATTATGGAGGAGTTGCGCACTCACTCCAGGGATAACCTCCAGGAACCCAACCACTAGAGGCATGAAGCCATTGCGGAAATTACCCAACATATCCCCAAGATGATAACAGAAGATCACAACAGGATTCTTCCTACTACAACCACCTTAGCAAAGGTGGTGTTATCTCTCAGGTTTTCCTTGAAGTTGCGGAAAAGGAAAGTATACCCAAGGTAACCACAAACCAACCTTCAGATACAGAATCTAGCCAATCTGTATCCAGAGAGGGCTCTCTCTTTTGAATTTAGCTTTGTTCTTAGAAAGTTTTAGGCTAGCTATAAGTCCAAGAATTTTATTTGATTTTGAATGGTGGAATCCGCCAACTAAGGGCAAGGTTGAATATTTTCAGGCCATTGGGCTATGGAGTTGAAAGGATGGCTTTACTGGATTAATATTCTACACAGAAGATGGCTTTACAGGGAAATATATCCAAACAGAGAACAATTTTAGAATTTAAAGTGAACGGAATGGATTTTGAAGGGATGAAAGGCAGTTAAGAATCTTTCAACATGTTCAAAAGAAAGAAATGGAATGATTACAAATAAAGAGAAGTGAATAATTCTTTACTATAGTAATCAAAATGTTTAAATTAGCGAAGCAAGAGAAATTAAGAATTCGTTGCTTATAACCAATTTAGAAGAAAACATTTAGAATAATCACAACTGAAATCAGAGTACAATTAAGTAAATTCTGATTTATTCTTTTATGTCAATTATTCAAAAATGGACAGAATGATATTATAAACAGATATAAAACTTAAGACATAGGATAGAAAGACTTATTGAACTGCAGTCCAACACATGAATCCTACAAAAAGTCATGAGCTTCAAATTATCATCCAGCAAGCCACAAATAAATTTCTCCAAAACACTTTTATTCCAAAAACATCAATGTCACAGCGAAGTAGTAGAATCTACCCTCAATACTCCATTCGAGGGCTTTTTTATACAAAAAATGATTAAAAATATCTCACAATAACCTAGGAAATAATCTAGGGTGACTAATGAATAAGTTACAGCAAAAAGGGAGACAGATGGTCTCGTAGATAGGATAAAAGGCAATTGCTGGTGTGTTGTTTCCTCCTTTTATGCATGTGCTGGAAGTAGGTCCTACAATCTGGCTCGATGCTGTCCTTTTTGGTAATTCTTTTCTGAATGCCTTACTTGTCTGATACTCTTCTATTCTTACTGATACGCTTTCAACTGCTAAGCTGATACTCTCTAACCTTTGTTCATTTATTTATCCTTTACACAATAGTAAAAAGGCAAAATTTTCTATCTGAAGATGAATTTTACAAAATTTCTAAGAGGTCTTGCCACCATTTCTCTTTTGCTATTATGGTTCATTTGAGTTTTCTTAATGTTTCATCGGCCTCTGTGTATTTGAAAAAACTGGGCCGATTTGGGAACAAATATCTTATTTCATGCTCAAGATGAAACAAATTCTTTAATCTGTCATAAAGATTCTTTCCTGTAGGAAATGTCGATTCTGATGAGCTGGTAGAGGAACATGTGACATTGTGAGCATGTATGTCCAATTTGTTAACATAAGTTTCCAATTCCATTATTTTGTCTTCTGAAATCATCGGACTGGGCAACCCACTGGCTAATAAAACATTAAACCTTTCTTTAAATGCAATGATCTCCTGCTGAATATCTGAGCATTTACGTTCCAGATTTTGCATAAGAGTTCTCTTAGTAAAAACTCTTTTTATTTCTAAAATAGTACTTGTCCTGTCCTCAATTCCAAGCTCTACAAGCTGTTGTCTGGTCTGAGTGTTTAAGAACTGTATGAGTTGATTTGCTTGTTCAGGTCTGTTTCTCAATTCTCCTTTTGTTTTGTCAATTTCCTCCAGAGCTATTTTGACCAAGTCATTTTGTTCAAAGATTATTTGAATGAAGGACCAAATATTCTTTATTGAATCAATAATATTATTCCAAATAATTTCATTTATTTCTCTCAAAGGCTTTTCTAATGAGAGATCTTTTTCTAAAGCTTTAACCAATTTCTCCAGCCTTTTGATTTCTCTTGTATGATCAGCAACAGTCTTTTTTGAAATATCATATTTTTTTTTCTAAATTAGTGAGTTGTAACTTTGTAGTTTGAAGTTCTGTTACTCTAAGTTTTAAATTTTCCATTTGTTTCACTAATTCATCAGAACTTAAACTAGAAGTATTCACCTGTGATGGGTCTGTTTGTTGGTATGATGTCGTTGTACCTGTAGTAGCCTCTGTTGTGGATGTCTGAATGATAGATTGCTTTTCTTTCAATGCTTGCTCCAGTTGCTTTGATGTTTCACTTAGTTGCTCAGTCATTTTCAGGAGCAACTCCATCATTTCTTCTTCTGAATTTTCCTTTAAAACTTCTTGAGTTTGAGGATGCCTTGAAGCTAGTAATTTCAATTGCTTCCTCAGTGCAGCAATGTCATCATCCTTATTCTTAATCAGTGCTTCAATGCCTTTTATATCTTAGGGATTATGACCCAAACTAATGATTATTTCCTCCAGAGATTTTATTCTGTTATCCTTTGCTTGAGAAGAAGCTTTCTCAATTTGCAACTGTGTACTTGTATTATTCAAAGAATCTTGCAATCTATGGGCTGCCGTTGCTATGTCAGTAAGGGTAGAATATATCATTTCTCCAGTTTGCTTGTGTAATTCTATCTGGTCCAATGGATTAATATCTTTTGCAAGGACCTCAAAATTGGTCCTGATGTAATCAGCTGCTGTCTGGGGTTTTGGCACATTAGATTTGAAATGGCTCATTAACATTTTCCCTTGCTGAATATCAAAAGCTGACATTAATCTCTCTTGATTGTGTGGAGCCATTTTAAGATACTGATTATACACCTGGACCCTTAGTGGATCATTCCTTGCTTTTATACTGATAAATGTCTTTTTTATGTCTCCTGTATCTATCTTTGGCTGTTTGAATGAAGACACTTCAGTGCTTAACTGTTTTTGTATTTCCTTTCCTTTATGACTTGTATATGTTTCACTAACTGAACCAGTAAGTTGACTATCCTCCCTTTCTTCTTCAAAGATTTCATCAACAGATTCTACTTCAGGAAGTGGATTTAGTTTTTGCCTTTTAGCTTGAGGTTGTTGTGAAGATTCCTTGGGCGGAGTAGGATCTTGAACTTGTCTTTTCTTGCCTTTTTCCTCATTAGATGGAGTCTACAAATTTGAAACTTCAGGCTGATTGATTTGAATAGGAGAAATCTGTGCTTGATCTTGTGCCTTAGAAGTTTGAGGTTTTTCTGTCATGATGAAAGTTTCAATGACTTGTACTTCTGGTTCTTTTTCTTTGCCTTTGGATTCAATTGCAATTGATGGAATCTTTTCCTGTAATCCCTGTTGAAGATTTCCTGCTGAAGAAGTGCCAATATGTGCTACTTGCACTTGCCCAAAATATTCTAGGTCAAAATTTTTCTCAAGATCTTTCATAATTTTGTTTATATTGACTTCTTCACTATCATGCTCTATCAAATTTCCTTCTACCCATTCATCTGTATTGGCATACTTTTCAATTTCAGGGATTCTTCGATGCATGTAGGGTGCTGATTTATTTTTCATCCTTTTGTCACAAATAAAGTTGAATGGGTCATAGGGCACCCAATGGAAACTCTTCTGCAATTTGTAATGTTCCTCTAATATCTTTTGAGCTTCTTCCCCTCCATCTCTAGAATTGCAGATAAATGGACCTAGTTGGCTCCTTATTCTGAGTTGAGCCTTTTTCTTAGCATTACAGAAGTGAATTATATCTGAATTGTTCATTTGTCTGAAATACTCAAGTGCAAAAAGTCTCAATGGAACATATCTGGGTAACTTGAAAGGGCTCAATTCACATCCATAAATTCTAATTTCAGTATGATTCGGATAGAAGTACCAGTCACCTATCTTATACTGTTTTGAAAGCTGAAGGATTTTCCTGATTTCATTGCTGAGTCTTGGAGGGGCAACTCCTGTCAACAAGGTAGTTGCAGGATGTATGAAAAGGTCAATGAACTCATTGTAAGAATAAGGAGAATCATAGGAGCTGTGAGTTATGGCAGACCAAAATATAACAGACCTAGGGTTTCCCTTAGCATCAAGATTTTGAACATGAAAGGGAAAGTTCTCTCATTGATAATAAAGGATGAGATGATAAATGACTGAGGAATACTTAAACACTTTCTCATTCTCTAACCTCATGAACTGGTCATGGATTTTATTTGCAATGAAAGATGCAAAGTCATATTTGACAGCAGGAGGTTGTCCAGGAGTGAAGATAGATAATAATACTCGGGATAATTCATCAACATACTCACTAGTATTAAAGCCCATTACAAAGGATATCATATTCAGGGTGAGCTTCTGCTCTATCTGCAAAATAAGAAAAAACCATAGGGAGGAGGGACCTTAGGTTGATATTGGAGGTAACATAAAAATCAAAATGTATTTCAATTTTCTTGAGACACAATTGGGTAGACTTTTCAAGTAGTTCTTCCATGGACAAGGGAGTAGTATTTTGATCGTGTTCAAAATGGAGCATTGTATTGATAGCTTGAGGAGTAATGGGGAAAAGGATACTTCCGGTCCTGGGATAACACTGCGTTCTTTGAGTTGGATCATAATTGGAATGACAAGAATGGATAATTTCGGGAAAATACTGACTCGAGGGGACAGATATCTGAAAATTGGATTCCCATAACCCAATGATATTCAAACCTTTCGAATAATCATCTCTCAGAGACAATAAATCTCGAAGGGGATTTTCATTGAAAACTAAGTCTTTAATTTGAAAATCTTTATCCACTAATGGCAAATATTCCAATTCTCTATGAGGGGCATTTAATGGGGCTACATTTAGGGCCAAAGGAACTTCCATTTTGGTTCTTGTGTATTCAAAGTGGAAATTTCGGGGGTTTTTCACGGAAACGGGCACAATTTTAGTTTTGGAAGTATTATTTCAGTTGCAGGAACTAAAACAGACCGATATTAAACTTCCTTTCAGACTATGGTGTGAATTTAACACTGGAATGAGGATTTTTCTCAGAGTTTCAGCGGGAAATCAGATAAATACCTGTTTTTTAGGAAATGGTGATGTTCAACAGGTACAGGCAGATGGCGGATAGATGCTTGGATACTGGAATGATGGGGGTCTTCAACAATTTCGATTAATGGCAGTTTAACGATCATTTTTTCAAATTTCTCAGTGGAGGGTGCAGTCACTTTCAACAGACAGAATAATGGAAAAAATGCGCAGAACTTGGTTTTATTTGCAAAGTCAAAAGGGATTTTTTATTATTTTCGGAGATGACATCATTAGTGTACGGGAGGACACCTCACCGGGGTCGGGCGGTAAGCGGTAAATTCCGCACCGCTTTCAGGAGTTGGCGGTTTTCGGTGAAATGGCAGCGAATCCATTCAGCAATTGACACATAGCCGATGCACTGTTTGGAAACCGCCGCAATTTCGCGAGTTAATCATCGGACGGGGGACGGTCAGTGGAATGAACGATCACCATTGATTTTGGAGTGGGCGATCAGACAGTTGACATTACATGAAGTTGGTGGGGTATTTAATGTGTGGGCCCAAAAATAATTAACGTTTAATTGATTATTTCGGGCGGGATTTCATTGGCGGAGGGGGAGGTTATTAATTAATCCAGGTGATTAATTAATCCCTTTGGTTTATAATGGGTCGGGTTACGGAGACTTGGGGTTTTATTTGTTTTTTCCATTTAAAACATAAAACATATGTTTAAAACCTTTTTCAATATTTTTATTATATGGTAATAAATTAATGCAATTTATTAACCATAGGGGCGGGGATAGTTTATAAGGATATTTTTTAACCAAAGGGTATTGTAATGAGGGATTTTATTTCAAACATATGGAATTAAATAATTTTGGCATTGTAACAAGCTGCACACAATTACTTATTTACAAAAAATGAAATAGTAGTGGCATTTGGATTTGCATACTTTCCTTGGTATATTTTTGTTTGGGGTTCATTTATTTCACTTTTTTGACCATTTTATTTTCTTACCCTTTGATTTTTCTTTTAGGGTATACCCTCTTTACATTTTTTAAAATTTTTTGATTTTTTGATTTTTCAAGAATATGGAACACCTTTGCACAAGAAAAAGGTTTGAACATATTGCATAGTTCAATCAAGACAATAATGAAAAATGACGCCTATTGGTATAGGAGTCTAACACTGGCTCCACTTGGGGATGGCTTTTCCTTGTAAAAAGTCAAGAACATCAGGTCAGATGCCTTAAAATGTCTTCAAACTTAACCATGTAATCTCCTTCTTCTGGTAGCTTTATTGTATATATGATAGTGCAACTTCTGAATCTTAGGGCCTTCACTTCGGGCTTCAACTCCAAGAGGTCACCATCCAATCAAAAATGATGCATTAGAAAGGATATATTATGCACAAGTTAGAAAAAATCAGAACATCTTAGTAAATAGGATCAAAATAGTGCTTTAACATTAGACCATTGACTAGTCCTTCCTCAGCTTCTGAATTGTCCAAATTCTTCAAAAAGTATGTGTTGTTTCCCTATAAAGCATGAATGATGTAAGGTCCCTTCCATAAGAAATCAAATTTCCCATGTTTTCCTTTATCTTCCCTTCTGGAATCCCATCTTAGAACTTTGTTTCCTAGTTGAAAATATTCTGCTTTAGTTCTTTTTTCAAACATTTTCTTTAACTTTTCCTGCAAGACTTGGGATCATTGATACACTTCTTCTGTGGTTTGCTGCAAGTGAATTGTTTGATTTATTCTTCTTTGAATATCATTTGGTTCCACTTGAGCCTTCTGAAGTAACTTCATAACAGGAATTCCTAAGGATGATGGAAATCTTGCCTCAATACCATAAACTAATTCATATGGACTGATCCCAATTGATTTCTTCGTTGTAAGTCTATCTGCCCACAATGCATTGGTCAGTTTCTTATGCCAGTTATTTTTATTTTCTTCCAATAATTTCTTAATGATATTGATAAGACTTTTATTGGAAGACTCTGCCAGTCCATTACCCTGGGGGTAACAGGCTGTTGAATGGCCTAAAGTAATGTGATATTTATTGCAGAAACTAATCATTTTCTTAGACTTTAAAGCAGCAGCATTATTTGTTATAATTTTCTCTGGACAGCCAAATCTTGAAATTATATTAGTTTCTAGAAACCCTATAATTACAGAATCATTGGCTTGTCTGCATGGGATAGCTTCAATCCATTTAGTAAAGTAATTTGTGGCAGTAAGAATCCATCTGTGTTGCCCAGAAGAAGGGGGATAGATTTCTCCAATAAAATCCATTCCCCATTGTTGAAAGGGTCTTTCTGCGGAAATTGGTTTTAATGGTAAAGGTAACAACTTTCTTCTGCCCTCAAAGATCTGACACTTATGACAAGAAGTTACAAATTTCTTAACATCTGAAAACAAGGTTGGCTAGTAAAAACCAGCGCTTAAGATTTTATCTGCAGTTGACTTCCAGTAGAGGTATCCACCACAATCTCCTGCATGAAATTCATTAAGAACCTTATCAGTTTCATCTTTCAATAAACAATTTAATAGGATTCCATCATGATTCTTCCAAAAAAGAGCACTATCTAAAATACAATATTTTAAAGATGTCATTTTCAAAAATCTTTGTTTCGTTTTGGATAACCCTGGAGGAGCTCGCAGGTTTAACAAAACATAAATGATATCAGTGTACCAGGGTGAGTCTAAGAAGGTTTTACTGATCTGTGGAGTCGCCATCTCCTGTTCGTCATCCAGCTCGTTGATGTCCAAGGCTTGGCAATTAGTTTCAGTCATGATTTGAGCCAAACCTTGACCTTTTATGAGTTTTGTTGGTTTAATTTCAATATCATATTCTAATATGGTAGCTATCCACTTACCTCTTTTGCCTTCAATACCATCTTGAGTTAAGACGTCTTTAACGACAGCATTAGGTACATAAGCTATCACATGAGAATACAATATATAAACTCTAAAATATTAAATTTCTTTGACAAGTGCAAAAGCCTGTTTCTCCATGATATTATATTTCAAAGATGCATCTCTAAGTGCTTTACTAAAAAATGCTATTGGTTTTTCACATCCATGATCATCTTTTTGTAGTAAAACAGCTGCAACTGTATGTTCAGAAGCAAATGAAAAAATAATGAAATCTCTATCAAATTTTGGACTAGTAAGAACTGATGTTCTTGTTAAAGCCATTTTGATTTCTTCAAATGATTGCTTGGCTTCTACAGTCTAGTCAATGCTTGAATCTTTCCGTAACATATTAGTAAGTAGTGTAAGTAATTCAGCTAAACTAGAAATGAATCTTCTCAAGAAATTGATCTTTCCTATGAAAGCTTGAAGTTCTTTAATGTTTCTGGGAAGAGGTATCTGCAATATGGCTTGTATTCTTTCAGGATCAATTCTAATGCCATCTTTAGAAATAATGTGACCTAGGAGCTTTCCTTCTTCCAAACCAAACAATGATTTTTTCGGATTTAAAGAGATACCATACTTTCTGTATTTTATAAACACTTGTCTCAGATGATCTAAATGTTGCTGATCTGTTTTGGAAAAAAATGTTAAATCATCTAGATAAATAACCAGAAAATCATGTATTTCTTTAGCAAAAGCAATGTCCATTTCTCTTTGAAATGTAGCTCCTGCATTCTTTAGTCCAAATGGCATCTTGACATATTTAAAAGTACTCCATGGTGTTGTAAATGTTGTTTTATCTTGATCATCAGGATGAACCAGAATCTGGTTATACCCTAAAAATCCATCCAGAAGAAATATCCTTGAAGATCCCACTACCCTTTGTAGGATATGGTCCAGTTTAGGCAAAGGATAGTTATCTTTTAAAGAAACTTTGTTCAAATTTCTCAAATCAACACACAGTCTAATCTCTCCAGTCATTTTTCTTGTTGGTACTAAATTAGAAACCCATTCATAGAACCTAATAGGAGCTATAATTCCTGCTTCATACATTCTTTTAATTTCTTTTTCAATTGAAGGTAGTAAAACAGGATTTATCCTTCTAAGTTTCTGTTTAAAGGGTTTCTGATCTGGTTTCAAAGGTATTGTATTTTGAATGATTGAGGTATCATATGATTTAAGATCTTCATAACTCCAAGCAAAAACGTCCTGGAATTCTTTTAAGAGTTCAACATATTTAACCTTTTTATCTTCTGGCAGAGATTTGGATAACTTAACCATTTTGGGATTTTCTGGTGTTCCTAAATTGCACTCTTCAATGTCAGCTTTAACAGGTTCCATTTTGGGTTTTAAGGGAAGGTCATTTGAGTCAAAAAGATCTTCCAAAGGAGTTAATCCTTTGGGTAAATGATTATCTTTCAGATTAATGATTTCAGTTTCATCTTCTATGATCTCATCGAATTCCATTTGTTTCAAATCTTGCATATCTTTTTCAGTGAATTTGGTTGGGTGAAGCATGTGAATTGCAGTTTCTTCTGAAATATTTGTTTCTTGTTCATCTACTTGATCAGATTCATTGATTGTCATGTCTTCATCTATACTAATGTTAGAAAACTCATTTTCTAGTGTCAAAAAACTATTAATCTGATTATTATTTACAAATACTTGCCAATTCATGAGATTGTCCGGTATAGCAGGTCTATGTCTAATCTCAGTTGTGAAATGATGATTAGATCCAAAAGGTAATTTACATGTGCTAGCGAACATTGCAAGACTGTGAGCATGCAAATTTTGTTTCCTGGGAATCTTGGCAAGTTGAGCTTGTAGAAAAGTGTTGAGAATTTCCACAACTGTTTCTCTGTATTGTTTCAATCTGGGATGTTTTGTTGAACATTCACCATTAATCTGTTGGATAATTAATTCAGAGTCTCCTATGATTGATACTCTAATGGCTCCTAACTTTTTGACATGTTTAAGCCCTAGCAAAAGAGCTTCGTACTCTGCCATGTTGTTAGTGAATCTAAAATTTAATCTATAAGCATGACCTTCGGCATGATCATTTTCAACATTATGTAACCAAATTCCAACCCCTGCTCCTAACTTGTTTACTGAGCCATCAAACTCTAAATGCCACAGAATTTTATGTTCATAATCTTCATCAACTGTTTTAACATGTTTCTTAAGAGGAGCTACTTTCTTAGCTTTTTCTGGTATTTCTTGATTATCTGGTGTTTCTTTGTTTTCAAAAATATCTTCGATTTGAACAGTAGATTTATTTGCATTTTCCATTTCTGGTGCTTCTAATTCAATAGGAAGGTCCAATTCAGCATTATAAAGGATAAAAGAGTCCATATCAGAATGCACTGAATAGACAGGGAATTTTTCAGGCTTCTCATGGCTACTGACTAAATATTTCATCAAGGTCTCTCTGTATAATCTTTTAGGTTGACCAAATACCAAAATAGTGGCATATGACATGTCTATTTGAATAGATCCTCCAAGTTTAGCACCCCAGGATCTAGACAACAACATACCATATTTGGGAGGAATATCGACCACTACTATATCCATCAAAACAGATTTCGCAAGATATTGCACCAAAGTAAGACACAAATCTTTAATCAAACCTAAACATCTTACTTGACTCGAATCAAACGAATAAAGATCTTTATACGGTCTGGTAATGTCTAAATTTAGTCTTTTCATCACAACTTTTGGCATCAAATTGTGGGATGCTCCAGAATCAAGCATGGCATTATGGAGTATTTTGTCATGAACATTCAAGCTTACATAAAATGGAGGAGTTCCTCCACTTTCTGGTTTTCCATTTACCTCAGGGCCAAAAAGGAGTTTGGGTTGATCATCAAGAATATTCACTGAATCATCCATTCCAGTAATGTTAATGTTAAGAGTTTTGCTGATTTGGCTTCTATAGACATCATGTTTAGCCAATTCTGATAAAGGAACAACTATCTTTATTTTTCCTATTTCAGTCTCTAGATTGAAGGGTTTTTCTGTTTGATCTCTAGTGTTTTGAACAGTTGGGTTTTCTCTATTTTTTGGGTCTTCGGTGTTTTTCTCTTTTTCATGAGTGGGATTATGAATTGGAGGTGTTTCTGAATTAACTTCTGTTGTTTCTTCTACGTTTCCTACAGGAGGAAAAGTATTAGATAATTGTTTATTATTGGGTTGGTTGTTAGACACATCTTTAATTATTGGATTTGCGGGGTTCGGACTTGTCCTAGACAAAATTTGTACAGGGGGAATGTTTTGTACAGGAGGAATGTTAACTTTACCTTTGACATTTTGTTTTACAGCTTTCTGTTTGCTATTCTCCGGCAAATCAATCCTTCTACTTCTCAAATTGTACTGTTTATGAAATTCATAAATTGTTGTGTCATAACCTTCCTTAAAATCAAAACTTTCTCCTGAATGAGTTTGAAATGTTTCAATAATGTGATTCTCTTGATCATCTTGAGATAGGAAAACTTCTGGTTCATTTTTGTTCTCAGTCACGTTATTTATTTCAACATCCTCAGTAGGTTCTTCAGAAGTTGAACCTTCAACAAAATTTTCTTGGAAAGGAGGCCTGATGTTTTGGTCAGGGACATTTTTCCCAATAATTTGGTTATGATTCCTTCTAAAGTTTGGGTTTCTCACAATATTTTGATTATCACCAGAAGTATTTCTTTCGATTGTCTCCACTCTGTCTCCCAGTCTTTCCATACCTTTGATGATTGCATCTAGCTTTCTTTCAAAAGCTGAAGGTTCTTCATTCATAGGCATTCTTCTTTCGGCCCTAGCTCTAGCTCGTTTTTCTATGAGGTTTGCTTTCACACTAACCATTATGCTTTTCATTTCCTCTAGGGTTTGGGGGGCTCTTTCCCTAAGTGAATATGCTATGTCAGAGTCAAAACCATCAGGGAATTTAACCAATACTGAGTCTGGAGGTGGTCTAAGGTTTTGAGGAACAGCATTGTAGGCTTCGTTGAATCTTATGATGTAATATTGCACGGTTTCATTAGGTCTTCTTCTCAATTTTTCAAATTCTGGTAGGATCTGAAGAGGGTCTTTATTTTTCTCCCATCTATTCAAAAATGCCCTATACGAAGCTGGTAAATCAGCAATACTGTTTGGAGCAAGGGCCCTAAACCATGTCCTGACTTACCCAGTAAGACTCTGAACAAAAATTCTCATTCGGACATCATCATCGTCAATTTCATAAAATTCAAAGTAATCAGTCATCCTTTTGGTGTGTTGTTGAGTAGTATAAGTACCTGAACCGTCAAAAGGGGTGATTTTACTCTAATAATCCTGAGGCAAAGCAGTAGGGTTGCCTGGAAACCTTAACGGGGCATATCTATTAGCCATTGGAAGGTGTAATGGAATAACAGGTGATGATGGTCTGGAAGGAGTGGGTGGAGGAGTAGAAGGAGTGACTTGGGTTTGAGAAGCTTGTGGAAAAGTAGCTGAACTTGGGGAAGCTTCAGTAATTACAGAAATGTTTGAACTTTCTTCAAAGGTCTGTTCAGATTGAACAGAATTTTGTAAATATCTGTCAAGATGATATGAAACAAATCTCAATTGTAAATCCTCAAGAAATAGTAGGTTTGGAACGAGTTTAGACAATTCAGATTCAGAAAAATTCACAAACAGAGATGTTTCAAATTGCTCATCAAAAGGAATTTCGTCAAAATATATAATCTTCACAGGACAGGAATGTGATCTAGAAAGAGGTCTGGAACTTCCAGAACTCTCTTGACTTCCTCTTTCAGAACTTTCTTGACTTCCTTGTCTTTGAATCCTAGGAATCAGATTCGGATTTTCAAATATTGGTGGTGGATTGGGGTCAGGATTTGACCTAGTGTGACGAATCCTTTCTGAAGCCAGTTTTCCTAGATGATATATGTTTTTGGATTTTTTAGTTTTAATTGAAATGAAAGTACAAATTCTACAAATTCTTTAAGAAATAATGATTTTTGATTAAAATTTTCTCAAAGATTTATTGAACTAGAGAGTCTAATTAAACATTTCAAACTAAAGTCTTATATAATCTAAATCTAGGTGCTTCTCCCACCATTTTTCTTCTCGCTATTATGGTTCGTTTGAGTTTTCTACGTTTCATCTACTATGGTAATATCTCGAAAACTCGGGCCGATTAAAAAAAAAATATCTTATTTCATGCTCAAGATGAAACAAATTTCTTTAATCTATCATAAATATTCTTTCCCGTAGGCAATGTCGATTTCCGAAGTGAGTCATAGAGGAACATGTGACATTGTGAGCATGTATGTCCAATTTGTTAACATAAGTTTCCAATTCCATTATTTTGTCTTCTGAAATCATCGGACTGGGCAACCCGCTGGCTAATAAAACATTAACCTTTCTTTAAATGCAATGATCTCCTGCTGAATATCTGAGCATTTACATTCCAGATTTTTCATAAGAGTTCTCTTAGTAAAAAGTCTTTTTATTTCTAAAATAGTACCTGTCCTGTCCTCAATTCCAAGCTCTGCAAGCTGCTGTCTGGTCTGATTATTTAAGAACTGTATGATTTGATTTGCTTGTTCAGGTCTGTTTCTCAATTCTCCTTTTGTTTTGTCAGTTTCCTCCAGATCAATTTTGACCAAGTCATTTTGTTCAAAGATTATTTGAATGAAGGACCAAATATTCTTTATTGAATCAATAATATTATTCCAAAGAATTTCATTGATTTCTATCAAAGGCTTTTCTAATGAGAGATCTTTTTCTAAAGCTTTAACCAATTTCTCCAGCCTTTTGATTTCTCTTGTATGATCAGCAACAGTCTTTTTTGAGATATCATATTTTTGTTCTAAATTAGTGAGCTGTAACTTTGTAGTTTGAAGTTCTATTACTCTAAGTTTTAAACTTTCCATTTGTTTCACTAATTCATCATAACTTAAACTAGAAGTATTCACTTGTGATGGGTCTGTTTGTTGGTCTGCTGTCGTTGTACATGTAGTAGCCTCTGTTGTGGATGTCTGAATGATAGATTGATTTTCTTTCAATGCTTGCTCCAGTTCCTTTTCTGTTTCACTTAGTTGCTCAGTCATTTTCAGGAGCAACTCCAACATTTCTTCTTCTGAATTTTCCTTCAAAACTTCTTGAGTTTGAGGATGCCTTGAAGCTGGTAATTTCAATTGCTTCCTCAGTGCAGCAATGTCATCATCCTTCTTCTTAATCAGTGCTTCAATGCCTTTTATATCTTTGGGATTATGACCCAAACTAATGATTATTTCCTCCAGAGATTTTATTCTGTTATCCTTTGCTTGAGAAGAAGCTTTCTCAATTTTCAACTGGGTACTTGTATTATTCAAAGAATCTTGCAATCTATGGGCTGCCTTGCTTTGTCAGTAAGGGTAGAATATATCATTTCTCCAGTTTGCTTGTGTAATTCTATCTGGTCCAATGGATGAATATATTTTGCAAGGACCTCAAAAGTCGTCCTGATGTAATCAGCTGCTGTCTGGGGTTTTAGCACTTTAGATTTGAAATGGCTCATTAACATTTTCCCTTGCTGAATGTCAAAAGCTGACATTCATCTCTCTTGATTTTGTGGAGCCATTTTAAGATACTGATTATACACCTGGACCCTTAGTGGATCATTCCTTGCTTTTATACTGATAAATGTCTTTTTTATGTCTCCTGTATCTGTCTTTGGCTGTTTGAATGAAGACATCAGTTGGCTTAAAACTTGCTTGTCCTTCCTTTAGTTTCTCGCCTTTAGCTTCGAGGTTGTTGTGAAGATTCCTTTTTGGATGAGTTAGATCTTGAGTCAGTTTTTCTTCGGTTTTTTCCTCATTAGATGGAGTTCGGTAAATTTGAAACTTTGTATTGATTGGATTTGAATAAAGAGAAATTTGTGTTTGGATCTTTGTGTCTTTAGTCTTTTGAGGTTTTTCTCATGATGAAAGTTTCAACACTTCAGATTTCCTCGTTCTTTTTTCTTGCTCTTGGATTCAACTGCAATTGATGGAATGTTTTCCTGTGATTTTTTTTGAAAATTCCCTGCTGAAGAAGGACCAATGCCTGGTACCTGCACTTGCCCAAAAAATTCTAGGTCAAGCATTTTTTCAAGATCTTTCATTACATTGTCCATATTGACTTCTTCATTATTATGTTCAATTAATGTTCCTTCTACCCATTCATCGGTATTGGCATACTTTTCAATTTCAGTGATTCTTCGATGCATGTAGGGTGCTGATTTATTTTTCATTCTTTTGTCACAAATAAATTTGAATGGGTCATAGGGTACCCAATGGAAACTTTTCTATAATCTGCAACCTTCCTCTAATATCTTTGAGCTTCTTCCCCTCCATCCCTAGAATTGCAGATAAATGGACCTAATTGGCTCTTTATCCCGAGTTGAGCCTTTTTCTTGGCATTACAGAAGTGAATTATATCTGAATTGTTCATTTGTCTTAAATACTCAAGTGCAAAAAGTCTCATTGGAACATATCTGGGTAACTTGAAAGGGCTCAATTCACATCCATAAATTCTAATTTCAGTATGATTCTGATAGAAGTACCAGTCACCTATCTTATACTGTTTTGAAAGCTGAAGGATTTTCCTGATTTCATTGCTGAGTCTTGGAGGGGCAACTCTTGTCAACAAGGTAGTTGCAGGATGTATGAAAAGGTCAATGAACTCATTATAGGAATAGGGGGAAGCATAGGATTTGTGTGTGATGGCAGACCAAAATATTACAGACCTTGGGTTTCCCTTAGTATCAAGCTTTTGAACATGGAAGGGAAAGTTTTCAGACTGGTAATAGAGCATGAGATGGTAAATGACTGAAGAGTACTTGAAAACTTTCTCATTTTCTAATCTCATGAATTGATCATGGATTTTGTCTGCAATCTAGGATGCATAGTCATATTTGACAGCAGGAGGCTGTCCAGGAGTGAAGATAGACAATAATACTAGGGTTAATTCATCAACATACTCACTAGTATTAAAGCCCATGATAGAAGAAATCATATTCAGAGTAATATGGCCCAATTCAGTAAAAAATGAACAACCATAGGGAGGTGGGCCCTTGGGCTGATGTTCAGGTAGCATGAAAATCTGACAAATACGCTTTAATTCTTCAGGGGATAATTGGGTATATTTTTCAAGAAATTCTCCCATGAACAAGGGAGTGAGGTTTTGACCAGGTTCAAACTAAAGCATATCATTGATAGATTGAGAAGTAATATGAAAAAGGACATTCTGGTTTGGGGATAAAACTGCTCTCTGAATTGGATCATAATTATCATGGCAATAATGGATAATTTCAAGAAAGATATGGACTGAGGGTAAAAGGTATCTTGGGAGATTTGATTCCCACAATCCAATGATATCCAAGCCTTTCAAATAATCGTCTCTGCAGCGACAATAAATTCGAAGGGGATTTTCGCTGAAAGGTAAGTCTTTGATTTGAAAATATTTATCCGCTAATGGTAAATATTCCAATTCTCTATGAGGGGCGTTTAATGGAGCAACATTTAGAGCCAGCGGGACTTCCATTTTGGTTCTTGTGTATTCAAAATGGAAAGTTCGGGGGTTTTTCACGGAAACGGGCGCAATTACCAATTTGAAGATCGAAAATACAGTTTTCTGTAGAGACAATTGAAATTCTGGGAAAAAAGAAGACTCAAAATACTCTATAGCAGTATTTGGTGTAGAATTTTGAACGAACAACAAGATTTTGTAGAGTGAAAAATGGGGAATGATATAAATACCTGTTTTTAGAAAATAAGCTATATTTAACAGATACTGATTGACGGTTGATGGATGCTAGGATGATGGACTGACGGAGGTCTTCAGCAAATTCAGTTAATGGCAGTTTAACAGTGGATTTTGAAACTTTTCAGAATGGAGGACGCAGTCGCTTTCAACACACAAAATGAAAAAAAAATGCGCCAAGTTTTGTTTTATTTGCAAAGTCAAAATGGGGAATTTTTTATTATTTTTTATGATGACATCATTGTGTACGATGGACACGTCATGGAGAATGGGCGGTAAGTGGTAAATTCCGCACCGCTTTTTGGAGCAGGCGGTATTTCATGAATTGGTAGCGATTCCATTCAGTACACGATGCGTGGCCAGTGCACTGTTTGGAAACCGCTCCGATTTCGCGCGTTAATCTTCGTATAGGGGATGGCTAGCGGAATGTTTGTGGGCCGTAGATCTCCAGCGGAGTGATCCAACGGTGGACCGGACGGGAAGCTGGCGGGGGAGTTAACGCGTGGGCCCGACACGATTATTTATGAGTTAATCATTCCGGGATGTTTTCGATTGGTGGAGGGGTAAGATTATTAATTAATCCAGGTGATTAATTAATTTCATTGGTTTATGGAGGGTCGGGGTTACGGATGGACTTGGGGTTTATTTATTTTTCATTTTAAACATATGAAATACATGTTTAAACTTTGTTTTTTATATATTTTTTATTATATGATAATTAAATTAAATCAATTCAATTAACATAGGGGGCGGGCTAGTTATATAGATATGTTTTTAGCTAAAGGGATTTATAATGTGGGTATTTGATTTTATCATATGGGTTTAAATACTTTGGCTAAAACGTATAATACAAAGGTTTTTTGGGATATTACATAGGAGGAGTTATATATATAAGAAAAGGTAATTTGTATAAGGATTTGATAATTAAATTTAAATGTTAATATGACAAAGGAACATGGAAAACTAAAAATTCTATACAAAACTAAGAAAGTGAATATTTCTGAAGCAAATTGCATTATATCAACTTCAACACTTAGTTTTAGAATAGCAAGTAATTTTGAGAGATTTTTATGAAATATAACATGATTTTCCTAAGTAAAATGGAATTTTACTTAGGAAAATATTAAAAGTGAATGAGTGTAATGACGAATATCTTTAAATACTAAGGTTTTCTCCAATCATTGGGCCGAGGGTCCGGTCCCTCCAAAAGTCAAGGAAATGCCTTGAGCCCCTCTAATCTTCAAATTCCTTAGCACTTAGGGGAAATTAGTAAAATCTTTAGAAAGTGAGATGGGAAGTTAATGATTTTGACTTTGCTTTCTGTGAACTTTTCCAATGTAGCATCTGCCTTTGCACTTGTGATGAAAGTAGGATTGAACACATTTAGGGCCAGCATTCATCACATGTAATTTTAGCAACAAAATATACCTACCCTACCTACTTACTCTATCATTTTCTGTTCTTTATTAGGGTGCACTTAGACTGGCAAACCCTCATCGAACTTCTTTTCTTTTACATCGAAAATCTATCTATTTCTAGACTTATTACATCCAAGGGCTCAGATTAAACTGTTGAGCACCTTTTATTACTCTACCTATCTACTTATCTGCTAAGATTAAACTGTTTGGTCAGATATTTATTCTCTATTCTACGACATAAAATTGAAAAATGAATGAGTCAAGTTTAAACAGTTTGACTCTTCATGAATTGTGGAAAAAGTTTGACAAGTTGCACACAATTTTGTTTATTACAAAAATTGAAATAGTAGTGGCATTTAAACTTGCACACTTTCCTTGTCTATTTTTGTTTGGGGTTCATTTCTTTCACTCTTTTGACCATTTTATTCTTTTTACCCTTTGATTTTCTTTTTAGGGTATACCCTCTTTACATTTTTTTTTTTTTTTTCAAGAATATGGAACACCTTTGCACAAGAAAAAGGTTTGAACATATTGCATAGTTCAATCAAGACAATCATGAAAAATGACACCTATTGGTATAGGAGTCTAACATTGGCTCCACTTGGGGATGGCTTTTCCTGGCGAAAAGTCAAGAACAGCAGGTCAGATGCCTCAAAATGTCTTCAAACTAAACCATGTAATCTCCTTCTTCTGGTAGCTTTATTGTATATATGATAGTGCAACTTCTGAAGCTTAGGGCCTTCACTTCGGGCTTCAACTCCAACAAGTCACCATCCAATCAAAACTGATGCATTAGAAAGGATATATTATGTACAAGTTAGAAAACATCAAAACATCCTAGTAAATAGGATCAAAATAGTGCTTTAGCATTCGACCATTGACTGGTCCTTCCTCAGTTTCTGAACTGTCCAAATTCTTCAAAAAGTATGTGTTATTTCCCTATAAAGTGTGAATGATGTAAGGTCATTTCCATAAGAAATCAAATTTCCCATGTTTCCCTTTATCTTCCCTACTGGAATCCCATCTTAGAACTTTGTCTTCTAGTTGAAAAACTTCTGCTTTAGTTCTTTTGTCAAACATTTTCTTTAACTTTTCCTGCAAGACTTGGGATCGTTGATACACTTCTTCTCTGGTTTTCTGCAAGTGAATTTTTTGGTTTATTCTTCTCTGAATATCATTTGGTTCCACTTGAGCCTCCTGAAGTAACTTCATAACAGGAATTCCTAAGGATGATGGAAATCTCGCCTCAATACCATAAACTAATTCATATGTACTGGTCCCAATTGACTTCTTAGTTGTAAGTCTGTCTGCCCATAATGCATTGGTAAGTTTCTTATGCCAGTTCTTTTTATTTTCTTCCAATAATTTTTTAATGATATTAATAAGGCTTTTATTGGAAGACTCTGCCAGTCCATTACCCTGAGGATAATAGGCTGTTGAATGGCCTAAAGTGATGTGATATTTATTACAGAAACTAATCATTTTCTTTGATTTAAACGCCGCAGCATTATCTGTTATAATTTTTTCTGGACAGCCAAATCTTGAAAGTATATTGGTTTCTAAAAACCCTATAATTACAGAATCATTGGCCTGTCTAGATGGGATAGCTTCAATCCATTCAGTAAAGTAATATGTGGCAGTAAGGATCCATCTGTGTTGCCCAGAAAAAGGGGGATGAATTTCTCCAATAAAATCCAATCCCCATTGTTGAAAGGGTCTCTCTGTGGAAATTTGTTTTAATGGTAAAGGTAACAAATTTCTTTTGCCCTCAAAGATCCGACACTTATGACAAGAAGTTACAAATTTCTTAACATCTGAAAACAAGGTTGGCCAGACCAGCCCTTAAGATTTTATCTGCAGTTGACTTCCAGTAGAGGTGTCCACCACAATCTCCTGCATGAAATTCATTAAGAACCTTGTCAGTTTCATCCTTCAATAAACAATTTAATAGGATTCCATCATGATTCTTCCAAAAAAGAGCACTATCTAAAATACAATATTTTAAAGATGTCATTTTCAAAAATCTTTGTTTCGTTTTGGACATCCTTGGAGGAGCTTGCAGGTTTAACAAAACATAAATGATATCAGTATACCAGGGTGAGTTTAAAAAGGCTTGACTGATATGTGGAGTCGTCATCTCCTGTTCGTCATCCAGTTCGTTAATGTCCAGGGCTTGGCAATTAGTTTCAGTCATGAGTTGAGCCAAACCTTCACCTTTTATGAGTTTTGTTGGTTTAATTTCAATATCATATTCTAATATGGTATCTATCCACTTACCTCTTTTGCCTTCAATACCATCTTGAGTCAAGATGTTTTTAACGACAGCATTAGGTACATAAGCTATCACATGAGAATACAATATATAAACTCTGAAATCTTTAATTGCTTTCACAAGTGCAAAAGCTTGTTTCTCCATGATATTATATTTCAAAGATGCATCTCTAAGTGCTTTACTAAAAAATGCTATTGGTTTTTCACATCCCTGATCATCTTTTTGTAGTAAAACAGCTGCAACTGTATGTTCAGAAGCAAATGAAAAAATAATGAAATCTCTATCAAATTTTGGACTGGTAAGAACTGGTGTTCTTGTTAAATCCATTTTGATTTCTTCAAATGATTGCTTGGCTTCTACAATCCAGTCAATGCTTGAATCTTTTCTTAACATGTTAGAAGCAGTCTAAGTAATTCAGCTAAACTAGAAATGAATCTTCTCAAGAAATTGATTTTTCCTATGAAAGCTTGAAGTTCTTTAATGTTTCTGGGATGAGGTATCTGCAAAATTGCTTGTATTCTTTCAGGATCAATTCTAATGCCATCTTTAGAAATAATGTGACCTAGGAGCTTTCCTTCTCCCAAACCAAACAATGAATTTTTCGGATTTAAAGAAATACCATACTTTCTGCATTTTATAAACACTTGTCTTAGATGATCTAAATGTTGCTGATATGTTTTGGAAAACACAGTTAAATCATTTAGATAAATAACCACAAAATCATGTATTTCTTTAGCAAAGGCAATGTCCATTGCTCTTTGAAATTTCTCCCCTGCGTTTTTTAGACCGAATGGCATCTTAACATATTTGAAAGTACCCCATGGTGTTGTAAATGCTGTTTTGTCTTGATCATCAGGATGAACCAGAATCTGGTTATACCTTGAAAATCCATCCAGAAGAAATATCCTTGAAGATCCCACTACCCTTTGTAGGATATGGTCCATTTTAGGCAAAGGATAGTTATCTTTTAAAGAAACTTTGTTCAAATTTCTCAAATCGACGCACAGTGTAATCTCTCCAGTATTTTTTCTTGTTGGTACTAAATTAGAAACCCATTCAGAGAACCTAATAGGAGCTATAATTCCTGCTTCATACATTCTTTTAATTTCTTTTTCAATTGAAGGTAGTAAAACATGATTGATCCTTCTAAGTTTCTGTTTAAAAGGTTTCTGATCTAGTTTCAAAGGTATTGTGTGTTGAATTATTGATGTATCATATGATTTAAGATCTTCATAACTCCAGGAAAAAACGTCCTGGAATTCTTTTAAGAGTTCAACATATTTAACCTTTTGATCTTCTGGCAGAGATTTAGATAGTTTAACCATCTTGGGATTTTCTTCAGTTCCCAAATTGACTTCTTCAATATCAGCTTTAACAGGTTCAATTTTGGGTTTTAAGGGAATGTCATTTGAGTCAAAAAGATCTTCCAAAGGAGTTAATCCTTTGGGTAAATGATTATCTTTCAGATTAATGATTTCAGATTCATCTTCTATGATCTCATCGAATTCCATTTGTTTCAAATCTTGCATATCTTTTTCAGTGAATTTGGTTGGGTGAAGCATGTGAATAGCAGTTTCCTCTGAAATATTTGTTTCTTGTTCATCTATTTGATCAGATTCATTGATTGTTGTGTCTTCATCTATACTACTATTAGAGAACTCATTTTCTAATGTCAAAAAATTATTGATCTGATTATTATTTACAAATACTTGCCAATTCATGAGATTGTCCGGTATAGCAGGTCTATGTCTAATCTCAGCTGTGAACTGATGATTAGGTCCAAAAGGTAATTTACATGTGCTAGCGAACATTGCAAGACTGTGAGCATGCAAATTTTGTTTCCTGGGAATCTTGGCAAGTTGAGCTTGTAGAAAAGTGTTGAGAATTTCCACAACTGTTTCTCTGTATTGTTTCAATCTGGGATATTTTGTTGAACATTCACCATTTATCTATTGGATAATTAACTCAGAGTCTCCTATGATTGATACTCTAATTTCTCCTAACTTTTTGACATGTTTAAGCCCTAGCAAAAGAGCTTCATACTCTGCCATGTTATTAGTGCATCTAAAGTTCAACCTATAAGCATGGCCTTCGGCGTGATCGTTTTCAACATTATGTATCCAAATTCCAGCTCCTGCTCCTAACTTGTTTACTGAGCCATCAAATTCTAAATGCCACAGAATTTCATGTTCATAATCTTCATCAACTGTTTTAACATGTTTCTTAACAGGAGCTAGTTTTTTAGCTTTTTCTGGTATTTCTTGATTATCTGGTGTTTATTTGTTTTCAGAAATCTCTTCGATTTGAACAGTAGATTTATTTGCAGTTTCCATTTCTGGTGCTTCTAATTCAGTAGGAAGGTCCAATTCAGCATTATAAAGGATAAAAGAGTCCATATCAGAATGTACTGAATAGACAGGGAAGTTTTCAGGCTTCTCATGGCTACTGACTAAATATTTCATCAAGGTCTCTCTATATAATCTTTTAGGTTGACCAAATACTGAAATAGTGGCATATGACATGTCTAGTTGAATAGATCCTCCAAGTTTAGCACCCTAGGATCTGGACAACAACATACCATATTTAGGAGGAATATCAGCCACTACTATATCCATCAAAACAGACTTCGCAGGGTATTGCACCAAAGTAACACACAAATCTTTAATCAAACCTAAACATCTAACCTGACTAGAATCAAAAGAAAACAAATCTTTATACGGTCTGGTAATGTCTAAATTTAATCTTTCCATCACAGCTTTTGGCATCAAATTGTGGGATGCTCCAGAATCAAGCATAGCATTGTGGAGTATTTTGTCATGAACGTTCAGGCTCACATAAAATGGAGGAGTTCCTCCACTTTCTGGTTTGCCATTTACCTCGGGGCCAAAAAGTAGTTTGGGTTGATCATCAAGAATATTCACTGAATCATCCATTCCAGTAATGTTAATGTTAAGAGTTTTGCTGATTTGGCTTCTATAGACATCATGTTTAGCCAGTTCTAATAAAGGAACAGCTATCTTTAGTTTGCCTATTTCAGCCTCTAGATTGAAAGGTTTTTCTGTTTGAGCTCTAGTGTTCTGAGCAGTTGGGTTTTCTCTATTTTTTGGGTCTTCAACGTTTTTCTCTTTTTCATGAGTGGAATTATGATTTGAAGGTGTTTCTGAACTAACTTCTACTGTTTCTTCTACGTTTCCTATAGGAGGAAAAGTATTAGATTGTTGTTTATTGTTTGGTTGGTTGTCAGACACATCTTCAATTATTGGATTTGAAGGGTTAGGAGTTGTCCTAGACAGAATTTGTACAGGGGGAATGTTTTGTACAGGAGGGATGTTAACTTTACCTTTGATATTTTGTTTTACAACTTTCTGTTTGCTATTCTCTGGCACATCAATCCGTCTGCTTCTTAAATTGTACTGTTTATGAACCTCAGAAATTGCTGTGTCATAGCCTTCTTTAAAATCAAAAGTTTCTCCTGAATGAGTTTGAAATGTTTCAAGGATGTGATTCTCTTGATCATCCTGAGATAGGAAAACTTCTGGTTCATTTTTTTCCTCAGTTATGTTATTTATTTCAACATCCTCAGTAGGTTCTTCAGAAGTTGAACCTTCAACAAAATTTTCTTGGAAAGGTGGCCTGATATTTTGGTCAAGGAAATTTTTCCCAATATTTTGGTTCTGATTTCTTCTAAAGTTTGGGTTTCTCAAAACATTTTGATTATCACCAGAAGACTTTCTTTTGATTGTCTCCACTCTGTCTCCTAGTCTTTCCATACCTTTGATGATTGCATCCAGCTTTCTTTCAAAAGCTGGAGGTTCTTCATTCATAGGCATTCTTCTTTCGGCCCTAGCTCTGGCTCGTTTTTCTATGAGGTTTGCTTCCACACTAACCATTATGCTTTTCATTTCATCTAGGGTTTGGGGGGATCTTTCCCTAAGTGAATATGCTATGTTAGAGTCAAAAACATCAGGGAATTTAACCAATATTGAGTCCGGAGGTGGTCTAAGGTTTTGAGGAACAGCGTTGTAGGCTTCGTTGAATCTTATGATGTAATATTGCACTGTTTCATTAGGTCTCCTTCTCAATTTTTCAAATTATGATAGGATCTGAAGAGGGTCTTTCTTTTTCTCCCATCTATTCAAAAATGCCCTATACAAAGCTAGTAAATCAGAAATACTATTTGGATCAAGGGCCCTAAACCATGTCCTGACTTCCCCAGTAAGACTCTAAAAAAAATTCTCATTCGGACATCATCAGCGTCAATTTCATAAAATTCAAAGTAATCAGTCATTCTTTTGGTATGTTGTTGAGCTGTGTAAGTACCTGAGCCATCAAAAGGGGTGATCTTACTCTGATAATCCTAAGGCAAAGTAGCAGGATTGCCTAGCAACCTTAACGGGGCATATCTATTGTCCATTGGAAGGTGTAATGGAATAACAGGCGATGATGGTCTAGGTGGAGGAGTAGAAGGAGTGACTGGGGTTTGAAAGGCTTGAGGAAAATTAGCTGAACTTGGGGAAGCTTCAGTAATTACAGAAATTTTTGAACTTTCTTCAAAAGTTTGTTCAGATTGAAGGGAGTCTTGTAAATGTCTGTCAAGATGATATGAAACAAATCTCAATTGCAAATCTTCAAGAAATAGTGGGTCTGGAACAAGCTTCGAAAATTTAGATTCAGAAAAATTCACAAACAAAGATGTTTCAAATCGCTCATCAAAAGGAATTTCGTCAAAATATATAATTTTCACAGGACAGGAATGTGATCTAGAAAGAGGTCTGGAACTTCCAGAACTCTCTTGACTTCCTCTTTCAGAACTTTCTTGACTTCCTTGTCTTCTAAGAATCCTAGGAATCAGATTTGGATTTTCAAATATCGGTGGTGGATTAGGGTCAGGATTTGACCTGGTATGACGAATCCTTTCTGAAGCCAGTTTTCCTAGACTTTATCTTTTTGGTTTTTTGTTTGGAATACAATGAAAGTACAACTTCAGCAAATTCTTCAAGAAATTTAAGATTTTTAATTAAAATTTTCTCAAAGATTTATTGAACTAGAGAGTCTGATTGAATGTTTGAAACTAAAGTTCAGTTATTAAGCTAAATCAGAGATAGTCTGAAGCAGCATTTATTTACTATGAAATTGCAGAGCAAAAGCATTTCAAAGGCTACCTGGCTGATCTTCAGACTCTGTCCATAGCTTATAAGCAAACAATATTGACAATAAATATTTTCAGGTCCCCAGTATGGTCTCCACTATGTTATCACTCAGGTTTTCCTTGAAGTTGTGGAAAAGGAAATTAAACCCGAGGTAATCACAAACCAACCTTCAGATACAGAATCTAGCCAATCTGTATCCAGAGAGGGCTCTCTCTTTAAAATTTAGCTTTGTACTTAGAAAATATTAGGCTAGTTATAAGTTCAAGAGTTTTGTTTGAATTTAAATGGTGGAATCTGCCAACTAAGGGCAAGGTTGAGTATTTTCAAGCCATTGGGCTATGGAGTCTAAAGGATGGCTTTACTGGATTAATATTTTACATACAATATGGCTTTACAGGGCAAGATAGCCAAACAGAGAACAATTTTAGAAATTAAAGTGAATGGAATGGGTTTTGAAGGGATGAAAGACAATTAAGAATCTTTCAACATGTTCAAAGGAAGAAAGTGAATGATTACAAGTAAAGAGCAATTAAGAATTCTTTACTATAGTAATCAAAATGTTTAAACCAGCGAAACAAGAGCAATTAATAATTCGTTGCTTATAACCGGTTTAGCAGAAAACATTTAGAATAATCACAATTGAAATTAGAGTACACTTAAGTAAATTCTGATTTATTCTTTTATGTCAATTATTAAAAAATGGAACAGAGTGATATTATAAATAGATATAAAACTTAAAACATAGGATAGAAAAGACTTATTGAACTGTAGTCGGACACATGAATCCTGCAAAAAGTCTTGAGCTTCAAATCATCATCCAACAAGCCACAAAGAAGTTTCTCCAAAGCACTTTTATTCTAAAAGATAAATGTTACAGCAAAGTAGTAGAATCCACCCTCAGTACTCCATTTGAGGGCTTATTTATACAAAAAATGATTAAAAATATCTTACAACAACCTAGGAAATAATCTAGGGTGACTAATGAATAGGTTACAACATAAAGAGAGAGAGATGGTCTCGTAGATAGGATAAAAGGCAACTGTTGTTGTGCTGTTTCCTCCTTTTATGCATGTGCTGGAAGCAGTTCCTACAATCTAGCTCGATGCTATCCTCTTTGGTAATTCTTTTCTGACTGCCTAGCTTCTTTGATACTCTTTATTTCTATTGATACACTTTCAACTGCTAAGCTGATACTCTTTAACCTTTGTTCATCTATTTATCCTTCACACTATAGTAAAAAGGCAAAATTTCCCATACGAAGATGAATTTTACAAAATTTCTAACAGGTCTTCCCACCATTTGTCTTCTGATATTTTGGTTCGTTTGAGTTTTCTTAATGTTTCATCAGCCTCTGTGTATCTGAAGAAATTGGGATGGTTTGGGAATAAATATCTTATTTCATGTTCAAGATGAAATAAATTCTTTAATCTGTCATAAAGATTATTTCCTGTAGGCAATGTCGATTCTGATGAAATGATAGAGGAACATGTTAAATTGTGAGCATGTATGTCCAATCTATTAACATAAGTTCCCAAGTCCATTATTTTGTCTTCTGAAATCATAGGACTGGGCAGCCCGCTGGATAATAAAACATTAAACCTTTCTTTGAAGGCAATGATCTCTTCTTGAATATCTGAGCACTTACGTTCCATATTTTGCATAAGAGTTCTCTTAGTAAAAACTCTTTTTATTTCTAAAATTGTACCTGTTATGTCCTCAATTCCAAGCTCTGCAAGCTTCTGTCTGGTCTGGGTGTTTAAGAACTGTATGAGTTGATTTGCTTGTTCAGGTCTATCTCTCAATTCTTCTCTTGTTTTGTCAATTTCCTCTAGAGCTATTTTAACCAAGTCATTTTTTTCAAATATTATTTAAATGAATGACCAA